>JAQGEQ010000056.1:0-66632 GCA_034620365.1 Pegea sp. RAD2-039
GAGTGATGGAATGACATTTCAACCAAAACTTCACTTATCAAAACATTTGTTGGTATTTGCAGATAAGATCCGATCACTGATGAATGGACTGAAAGAGCTTCACTAAATAGACGGCGTGACTATTTCGGTTGTGCTGTCTTCAATCGGATATTGTTTGTTGTCGGTGGTGGTGAAGACTTCGGTGATTCAGTTGCTTGTGTTGACAGCTATGATACACACAAAGACGAATGGACTTCTGTAAAATCGATGTTGACACCTCGATGGGAGCCAGGTACTTGCTGATGACTTCTTGATGACCTTTTGTTCTTATGATGAAAGCTAATACTTAAATCATTAAAGGTGTAGTCACCCTCGGCAACTATATTTACGCTATTGGTGGTTGGAATGAGGAAGAATTAAAGTCTGTTGAGAGATACGATGTTCTGAATGATAATTGGGAATTTGTAGCAAGTATGAAACATGCAAGAGTATGCCCAAAAGCTGTTGTCTTTAATAAGAAGATTTATGTTTTTGGTACGTTTCTATTCTGTTTCGAATTCAAAAACTTTCCAATCAGAATTTTTGATGGTTTTTAAATTTTTAAAAATAATAATAGAAATTAATCACAATTTATAGATGTTTACAATGGTTGGCATAATTGTGTTGAGTTTTTTGATTGTTTCAGGAGGTATATCTGGAGACGATTTAGGTGTTGAGGCTGTTGAATGTTACAATGAAGTAACAAACAAATGGGAAAAAGTTGCAAGAACTAATGAATGGATTGATGAAGTCATAGTCAGCTATCAACCATGTGTAACCGACAAATGTGTAGATTTCCCATTTTAATAAATACATTTTACTACAAAACTTCTACAAAGCTTATTTTCAGTAAAAAGTTGCTTTGTAGGTCACTCAAAGGTTCTTCAAATACATTTAGTAAAATATCAAACTGTTCATATATGAATATTTAATGTTTTTCGTTGTTTGATAGTTTCTAAAATATAATAATGGTTTTTAGCGCTTTAAAGCAAATATTATAACAATTTAATAACTTATTTGAAATTTACTATTTAATAAACTTTTCTTTGTTGTTGGGAACAATTTAATTTCTTTTTTTAGTTTTAAGAAGAGAAAGTAAAATAATTAAAATATGATTTGCTTTTAATTTCAAACAATTATACAACTTTTCCAATTGCTGTCCATCAATCAATACAAAACACTTTTCCTATAAACTAATAGAAATATTTCTTTCGGGGATGCAAATGTTTGGCGATGGAGAGACTGTTTGAGTTAATAATAAGAATCATATCAAAACTAAGTGAACATATCTGACGCTCATACTATTCCTCATCAACAACTAGAGAAACCTGGCGGAAAAACTATAGTACACATGATATATCAAACTTATCTACTCAGCTGAATAGTCACAGAGATTGCATGGATACTTTTTATCAGATGAATGTTTTCCTTTAATATGAAATTCAGTAACTTTCTTATGACAAAAAATATCCTTACAAAACTCGCAGTGACAAAGAACAGCTGCAACAAAATTGTTTTATTACAGAATTAATTTTATTCTAGTAGTAGAAACATTAATAAGAGATATTTTTTGCAAGTATTTGAAAAAAGTTTAATTTACTTTTTTTTAGTATTTCAGGAATCCATTTCAGTTTCTTTATTTCTTTCTGAAGACTTTTAGTTGTAAAAAGTTACTTGTAGTTATTCATAAGATTGTCCTTAAAGTGTTTCTTAAAGATTTTAATATTCTTCCACTAGAAATATTTTTTTATCTTTTATCACGTTTATCATCATTATTTAGAGCATCTTCAAAATATTTTTCATATTCATTTTCAAGCATTTCCATTTTCAAAGTGGCAATCATTAGCAACATTTAGGTGCTCATCATCTAGAACATTTCTATCAAAAGTTTCATTATGATCTCTTTTATCAACATCTTAAGCTTACTTATTAGCAACACCATTATCGTCCAGATTGTCTTGTTTGAAAACTTTTTTCGTCTAACGAATTGAGGTATACAAAATTAATTGCCCTTCGGCGAGGTATAGCAGCTTTCATATCCGCTTAAGAAGTCGGAGGCTTAAGATTGAGTACTGTTGTGCACATATTTGCGATTAGAAAACTAGCTTGCCTAGCTACCAGGGCAAGTTGATTTTGTAACAACTGATATCGTTTGCGGTGCGTCAAGTGATGTTGTATGAGATTGCTTTTTAAATCAGCAAAACAGTCACAGAGATTGCATGGATACTTGTTAGCAGATGAATGTTTTCTTTTAAGATGAAATTTAAAAATTTTCTTTTCAGCAAAAACGTCTGTAATTGATACAGATCAGCTGCAAAAAATTGTTTTATTACAAAATTAATTTCATTCTAGTACTACAAACATCAATAAGAGTTATTTCTATACAAATAACTACAAAAGAAATTCAATTTATATCTTTTTAGCAATTCAGAATTACTTTTCAGTTTTTATATTTCTTTCTGAGGATTCTTAGCTGGAAAAAATTACTTGTAGTTATTTCAAGAAAACATTTCTAGCTTTTTTTCATTATCATCTGCAGTATCCTTATTGTCATCTTTATCACCATCACTAAAAGCGTTCTTCATCTGATCTTTATCATCACAGCCATCAACAGCATTTTCTATGTGATCTTCATCATCACAACCATCTAGATTATTTTTTTGTGTTATTCATTTCCATTTTCAAAATCGCAATCATTAACGCCATTTAGGTCTTTATCATCAAGAAAATTTCCATCCAAATTTTCATAATCATTACTTTCAACAACATCTTCAACTGATTTTATATCAAGAGAATTATCATCCAATTTATTTTGGTTGTTACTTTTATGATTCAAATAAAATTGTTCTTGAATGACTTCAGAAGAATCAGTAATAATAGAATCAATTGAAAACCCCCAGTACAAGTTATTTTGGTCATGTTAAGCGTCTTAGTGATATTCCTGATCAAAACAGATTACTAATATATAATGATAATAATAATATATTATCTACAATGTACATGGGTTACAGTTTGTGATAAATATTTTCTTATTTGTGATTACTTATAACACTAGAAATATTATAACTTTAGCTTAGAATTTGTACAGAGAACAGTTTTACTTTCCAACTTTTTTCTTTTAATTTCTGGTTGATTGAAACAGCTTTCATATCTACCCCAATCTTCACTAGCAGTTTTTGATCCTTTGAAATCAAATGTTATTTAAATTTATACATTTTGTTCAATATAAACTTTTATCAAAATTTCTTTTACTTAAGCAATAAAGTTAACAGTCATTAGATTTAAAAGATTAAGATTATAAAAACAAGTTTAAGAAAAGGTTTATCAAATACTTCAACAAAACTAGTTCAAAGGTTTGTTCAGTTCATTATATTAAACTTTCTACATTAAAATAACTTAGTTATGAAACCAAACACCAAAAACATAAACAAATAATAAAATCATATATTATAACATCATAAGATCATTTAAACTTGAAAATCACCTTCTTTAACCAATAATCTAGAAGAATTGAAATCTTCTTGTTGTTTAGATTGAAAATAAATTTGATTTTCTATTGGTTCTGTCTTACAAACCTATAAAATAAATAAGAATTCAAGTAAAATCATACAATCTAGATTATTTATTTATCAAAGATTACAAACAAATAAGTAAAAGTAATACTAAAATCATCTATCAAACAATTGATTTTATATGTAGAAACAATTAATATTTTGACAATAAACATATATAAACATAATAAAGTTATTTACAAAGGCTTCAGATAATGATACAGTGCTTAAAACTCCTAATGGACAATTAGAAGCACCAGACATTTTAAATGGCATATCAGAGATGTTATTATCATCATTTGAAACCACTTTCCTTAAACCATCTCCCTTATTAAATTTTCATCATAATATTTTACAACACTGATATTTATCCTCTATTTCTAAAGGACTCCAACTTATTTTATTCTGAAGCCTTTTCATGTTAAACCAACGCTGAATGAACTAAAATGAAAGGCTAAATTTTCAGAGAATTTAATTAGTTGATCTTTTGATGGATAAGCAAATTCACAGAAAACTTTCTTTAATTCCAACTAAGTAGTGGAAATAATAAAATTATCTGCAGAAGTTTCATCAGCTGCAGCATAATTATTCTCTTCTAACCAGAAATCAACTGTATTAACTCCATAACTTTCAATTATTTTGTAATATTAGGTCAGTTTATATAAAAATTATTAATATTCTCAACTTAAGTTTAATTAAAAAAGAAAGTTTTACTATATAATTGATATAAATAAATTATTTAATTTATGTTTTAGTTAGTTAATGTAAATCGAAATATTAAGATATCGAAAAAAGAACTAAAAATGAAATTAATTACACTAAAATCATGTTACAAAACAAAGAAGATTAAATCACTGGAAAATCACTGAACTTTTGGTCAAAGCAAAAAAATATTCTAAAGGACAATGCCATCTCAAGTTTTGTCTTTTACAAAAAATCTGTATAACTAACTCCTTTTTCATTGAACACAATAACACAAAGCAAAGTTTCCTGGAGATATACAAACTATACCCAGTGGTACAGCTAGATCTCATTTTGGTAAGACCTAACCTTCTAGGCAAGTATCTAGGCAAAAAAACTCAGTAATGTTAGCAACCAGATTATGAAAAAAACATAAGTATCAACATCTAAATCTAATATATAAATAATCAGAATAAATGTTAACATTGTAAATTAACAAATTACAACCACAATATAACAAAATAAGACAGGAAACTGAAGAAAATATAGTTGTTTGACTTTACTTGTGAAGACAAATTATCAAATGATATCTTTTTAAGATAATAATAATAGAAAAAATTCATATTTAATAGCTAAGTTATCCTGTTGGAAAAACTCTCAAAAGCAAGATGGTTAACATCTCAATGTAGTCTTTTGATCCATATCTCATCCATCTTACAAATGTCAAAACTTTTAATGGAAGCTTTCAGAAAGTTGCTACCAAAAGCGATTCTTTCTTCAATGAGCCTCCATTGATCTGCTATTGTCTTGTCTCCACCAGTGACTATAATCCTTAAATGTGTAGAAAAGGTATACACTTAACACAACACAGTATAATGCTGAATGGCACTGGTCCAAAGGGATTGAACAATATCACATCTCAACTATCTTAAAAGCTATTCAAACCGAATAATTGTGATTACAAAAGCAAATATATTTTATTTTTTTGTACTTATTTATTATGTTTTGGTTTTAGCTCATTCAAAGATTTAAGTTATAAGTTATTTTTAAACGTAAGATATTCAGTATTGTAAATAGTTTGATTTTAAGTTTAAAATAAATTTTTTTATCAGAAGTCTGCTGAGTTTTTGTAAGAAAAGAAAGAAAAATATTTTAGCTGTCTAATTTTTATACTAATTTTACAACTATATGGAAAGCATTCTGTAATCGGATTTGAAACATTTAATTTTCTACAAAATTCTTTTGTTTTGTTTTTGGTTTTGGTAAACGGTTAATAATAAATGTTATGCAACATTGAAAATATTACTTCAAGGACCGTTTATTCATTTATTTGTTGTTCCTGTTTTTCTCATGTTTTCAATATTAATTAAAGTTATAGGTTTTTTCTTAAGCTGTGATCCTTAAGACCTTTGCATTATGTTTCTGCAGTCATATTATTTCATGTTTGCTGTAAGAGCTGTGTATTTTCTGATTTGAATTTACTCAAGAACTAAAAGTTCACAACTATCATTTACTTAATATTTCAAAAGATTACTGAAATCATGCCCTTTGTAGTTGACTTAACTAGCTTTTTTTATGGTAATCGCAGTACGTATGAACAGTAGATTTTGCACAGTATAGGTAAATATGATTGAAAAATTAGGTTTTGTGCCATGCATTCTTTTATTTCTATCTTCATGGTGACAGTTGAGTTTTTCATCATTGTTTACCAATGTCGTTAGCAGCTGCCTTTTAAGTTATAATAGAAATCTATGTAAGATTTTATTTAGAAATATCTTCATAATACTATTGAGATTATTAATTTGAAGTCATTAATTTATTTTTTCATATTTTTAATCTTTTATTTTATATTTTTATATTTGATAATTATATTTAATCTAATTCTTGTTCTTTAAATGATAAAATTAATCTGTTAAACTTTATTTTGTATAAACTAACTTTTGCATTCAATAATATTTATATTTAATTTTGTTCTTAAGGAAAATTATGAAAGAAAAGCTTTGTTTAAAAGTACAATATTTGTTTTTAATTGTTAATAAAATAGCCACAATACTGTTTTATTAATACTTATGGTAATTACTTTTTTTAATAATTTTATAACTTTATAAAATTTAGATAACATTTTTGTGATGAAAATAATTTTGTCATATTTTTTAGTTTCATTAATAATAAAAGTTTGTTTTTCAGTACTAATTTTTTTTAGTTACTTTGATAATTTTAAATATTTATAAAAATATTTTATCATTTGTGTGGATTTTAATTTTTATTAGACTATTTTTTAGTATATAATTATTTGACAAAGTACATTTTTGTTAAAATTTTTCTACATTATATATTTTTTTGTAATTGTAAAGAGTAAACTTATTCTTTTTTGCAATTAAATTAGACAATATTTTATTGAATTAAATGTAGTTTTTATGGTTATTTTTATTATTATTTGTTTAATTTTTTGAAATTAAAGAAAAATCAATTCAGTTGATTGAATAATTTATCTAAATCATTACATTTTATAAATTTCATGGTTACTTATATCAACTTTTATAATTTGTTTGAGTAAACATTTTTTTTATTTTTTAATTTTCTTAAAATTAATTATCGATGAAAATTGATTGAATAATATCGATAATATATTGTCTTTTATAGTACTTCATAGTTTTTTTTTATTTTTATATATAAATTTTACATCTCTTTCTAAAACTTTTATTTTCTTATATATTTATTTTCTTTTAATATGATTTTAAAATCTATCATTAATATATACCATAATAATATTTATGTATAATTCTTTATTTGTTTACAAATTCATGAAAATTCGTTGTTAAAATACCTTTCACTAGTTGTTGTATCTATCAAAAAGTTTCGAAAAGGATATTTTAAACTATCATTCCAATTGTGAAGTTAGATTACAATTACACTTAGAATTGTATTTACAATTGTTTCTGAAAATATATACTAGTTCAATCAATATTTTTAATATGACGCTTAGTATATATTTAATCAAACCTACTTATTTTGAAAAACTATTATTATTCTTTGCTAAATATTTCTGAAGATTTAAAAAAAGTTTTTTATCAATAGTTTCCTCTGTTTTGGTTTTTTTATTATATTTTTAGATTTAAATTTAAATCTTCTTTTTATATAAAATTATATTATATATATATTTTTTTCTTTCAAATATAATGATTACAATTGATAAAAACTTTTTTATAGTTTATTTATTTTCATTAATATACTTTTCATTTTTATATTTAATTTTTAAATATTTTATTTTAAATTAATTTTACTATAAAGTGTATGCTTAAATCTTGATTAATTATTATATAAGATAATTATTTTTTATTATTTGCTTAACATTAGCTGCCTCAAACCAAAAAAATGCTCTATATTCATAAAATGATTTTACCTTTTTAATTTATTTCTTAGTTGTAAGTTTCAGTTTTGTTATCTGATTTGTATTAGTTTTTATTTTTGATAAAACGCCATTTTATGTTTCTTTTTAAGTTAATATAATACTATTTAAAGCTTCAATTTCAACTGTTATACTACAATTTTATAATTCTGTTTAAAGTTTACATATTGAATCAGTACATTTTTTAAACTACTGTACTACCTTACGTTAATTTATATCTTAATATATTATAAAATTCCTAATTAGTACCTCTTTAATATCTGTTTTATTTATATCTTATATATATTATTTAATTATTATTATTCAACTAATTTAACTGTCTAATATTATATCCCGATCAATTTTATTATTATTCTTGTTATAACTGATTTATTTTTGTTGAATGTATTTAATTTCGTAAGGTTTTATTATTTACAGCATATTTTATATTTTTATTAAAATAGAAACGATATTTAACTGCTGTACTTTATAGGTGAAACTAAGTTAAAGCAAATAACTAGTGAAAAAAATTAATAATGATTTTTGAATGTGAGTTGATCGAAGGTGAAAATAAAAGCAACGTGACAATACTGCTCATCAAAACACCTAATGGAAAAGCATATATGGTTGTGTATACCAAAGGTAGGTATGGAGCTTTTATACAAATTTTTCAAGTTGTTGATGGTCATATGACTATTACTGAAAATGTGAGTAGTTCAGCGAAAGGAAAGTGGCTGGCCCAACCAAAAGGTCTTTTGACTTTTGTAAGTGGCATTGGAACTAAAGATTTCAAAAGTTGTGGGTCAAATCAATACTGTTTTGTCAAATCAAGTGATGAAATATTTGAAGCTGATTTTTCTAATTTCACTCCAATAAAAAGAGTCACTCAGCACAACTTGAGACAATTGTATCCAAAAATGGAAGATGTTAAAAACGTAGGGGAAGAAAATCTGGTTGTTAAAATAAACAAATTGATAAATATTGATGGAGTTAAGTATGATTCTATCACAAAATTAAGTTTAGAAGGAAGTGGTCTTTCTTCAATTCCAAAAGAGATTCGTTGCCTGAAAAACCTCCAAGCTCTAGACTTAAACAATAATGCAATTAGCAAAATAAGTGAAAACTTGTTTAGTTCAGAATTGAGATTGGTTGTAACTTTAACATATTTGGATCTTTCTGAAAACGCAATTGAAGAGCTGCCCAGAAGTTTATTTAATTTAAAGAATCTACAGGAGCTTTATCTTAATGAGAATTTCATCAAATATGTCCCAAGTGAAATAAACAACTTACGCAAGCTGGAAAGACTGTGGATCTATCAAAATCACCTAAGATGGCTGCCTACCAGCATACTAAATCTACCAAGTCTTAAAATGTGTAACTTTGAAGATAATTTATTTGACCAACTGCACCTGGAACCAATTCGTGTTAATCAAAACAATAAGTGTAGAGTCATATTGTATAAGAACGCTTATAATTTTTCCCAAACAAATTACCCTATAAAGATGTTTGTTTCTCATGATGAAAGAAAAGATGGGCAATTGGTAGCATTAGTAGAAGTGATCAAATTAGACTCTGTATACAAGCCTCAGAAGTTTCTTATTGAAATGGGATCTTTTAGTCGGGAATCATTTTACGAAAAGTATATGGAAATCAAAGAATAAAATCAGAATAACCACTCTGCCAACGTAAAACAGTTTTGCAACCACTTATTTAATTTTGCCCATTTTCACGTTATCTAGCTACCTTTGGACAGCAATTGCCAAGTTTCCTGCATAATGGCCAATTCGTTTATAGACGATCAACGTTTTCTCTGTTGTGTTTTAATTTTTATTTAAATAAATATAGGTTTCATTATTGATATTGAGTATAAAGTGTGTAAATTTGTTATATATTTCGTATATGACTTAAATGAAGCAGTTCATAAGTTTTAATAATCAATTTTGAATAAAACAAAGTAATAATAAAAGTAATGTGATCATACTCCTTATCAAAATATCAAATGAATAGGTATCTATAGGTTAGTGTACTAGCATCGCATGCATATATAATTTTATGATTTGCTGTAATTTTATAAATCTGTTAGCTGGTTTATTGTAACAAGTTGGAACCAGAAAGTTTTCATCACTTCAAAAAATTATTTATGAAAGTTATAAAAAAATTGATAATATTTTATTAAAAAACTTTTTCTTTTGTGAAAATCTAATTTCATCTTAATTAATAATTTTTTGATATTTTGATTTATGTGGCAGTTTTAAAAATTATACTGTTTGGGTAAATCAACAAATTCATTTATTTAACATGAAACAGTGTAAAGAGTTTATAAATTTTTTAGCTGCATCAAAATAGTAGAAAGATTAAATAGCAATGTTTTTGTAAAATTAATGATTCTTTCACAGTTTTACTATCTTATTAATAATTCTTTATATCTAGTTGATTTAGATTAGATTTCTATGTTTAAAGCATCAAATAAAAACAACAGATTTATAAAGTTGCATACCGTCAAAAATTATATAAAGTTTAAAAAGTTTATTTATATAAAGAATGTTTTGAGGTACAAAGATAGTGCAGAGATGACCAAATAGTAAAAAAAATGAAGACAGATCGACAGGAACAAGTGACATAAGGCAGGATAAAAGAGTAGTATATACTTGTACAATTTCCTGTAGCCTGCATGAAGCCAGATGTTTTTTTTATGCATCAAATTATTGTGGCATTAGAGTAGCAACATCGGCAAACATAAGTTTGAAATCATGGTGAGGTAAGATCTACATCTCAGAAGTCTTAAAGTTTAAAAAAATATTAAACTGGTGGATAGTCTTTCATTAGCAAATATGCTCTTTAATATTTAATAAGAATATTAAGGTGTGCTTTGGTCGACAATGGCCATGTAGGATGTGCTATGACAGATGAAGTTAAACATAAATCAAAACACCAAAAGATGTAAAGGAAAAAAAAACAGAAGAAAATTCAGTCAATTATTCTGTTCTTATGTGTAGAACCTTAAAAGAAAAATAATTAAAAGAATTGTATAAGCTTTGATGACACTTTTTTAATTAAATTTTTGGTTTTTACCATATACAAGGCTTATCTTTGTTATTGGGGAAAGAATTTAATTTCTTTATTTTTGTTTTAAGAAAAGGAAGTAAAATAATTAAAATATGATTTGCTTTTAGTTTCATACAAATAAACAACTTTTCCAATTGCTCTCCTCCAATCAATGTAAAACACTTTTGCCTATTAATTAATAAAAATATTTCTTTATGTGACGCTAATATTTGGCTGTAAATAAACGGTTTGACTCTACAGATAGTTCTATTACTGTAAACAGTTCAATGAGTTTTTTACAATAGCGTATTGTCAAGTTTGAGCAGAGATTTGAAATGAATTTTTATCTAGATTCCAAATAACATTAGATATGATGTTATTGAAAAGAGAAAGATTCTAGCTTAGTGCATATTACATAAGTTATATTAAAAATAATTTACCATCTGTGACGCTCAAACTATCTCCCATCAACAACTAAGGAAACCTGTTAAAAAAACTCTAAGACGCGAGATATATAGAATGATCTAACTCTAGTTCTTGTGATTCGTATCTCAACCACCTTAAAATTGCTGAAGCTCATAATGAAAACGTTCAGAAAGTCGTTACCAAAAGGAAATACTTCCTAAATGAGCCTCCAGTGATCAGCTATTGTCCTGTCTCCAAAAGTATTCATAACAAGTATAACAGGTAAAGCAACGATACACACTAAACAAAACAAATTAGAATACTGAATGATGGTGGTTCATAAGGATTACTACAGCAAATTAATTTTATTTTGTGTAGTTATAATGTTTTGGTTTTAGCTCATTCGAAGATGAAAGTCATAAGTATTTTTATTGGTAAGGTATTTAGTCTTGTTATTTTATATTAGTGTTTTACGAACATTACAAACTTTCCTGTATCTAAGTGGTTATATACTGAACCTGATGTAACTGCTGTTCAGTTTTAAGGTACAAATTACGTTTTTATAGAGTTGGTTAAAAGAATCAGCAAATAATATTTTTGAAAGTCCCTGCAATCTCTAAAAATACTTGGGATTATTAGTGCCTGAAAATCTATTTGAAGTTTCAACGCAAAATACAAATACAAAAATTCTGAAATAATATACAAAATAACTTCAGAAGACAGTTTTTCTACTCCGTATGCTGCAGTCTGCTAAAAGCCAATTTTAAATCTCTGACGAACTAAAAAACCGTGGATGAAAGAAATCTGTATTAACAGAGATTTTCATACTCAATCAGAGAGCCGGGCGAAATGAAACAATACAAAAAATAGTAAAGAAGTTCTAGCTTCCTATAGTATTATTAGCTATAGTATTAGCTGCAGCTTCACTTTACTTCGAAGATATGTTTTGTTGTAAGTTAGATTCAAGATTCAACTTCAGTTGTAAAATAACTGAGTATAAGAACATAAAAACTCCTTGAATTTAATTAGGTGGATTTAAAAAAGCACATTTTAGATAAGTAACCATATATGGGGTAGAGCTAAAACTATTTTCTGATCTTCTTAAGTATATTTATACAAAACAAATACGAGTCAATGAAAAAAATGTTGAGAAACTCATAATCGCAGGTTCGATGTATCAAATAAATGGTTTAGAGAAGTTATGTAGCAAGTAAGCTAGTTTTATAAAACAGTTACTTTTATTAGTTTTTGTAACTGTTCTTTATCAATCACAGCTTTTTGGAAAGTCAAATAGAGATGTCCAACAGCTTCGAATTGGCAAACGTTGCTGAGAACTATGGATATATGGAGCTTTCAACTAAGTTTAAAAAAATTGTTGGAAAAAACTTTATAAAAGTAAGGAAATAAGAAAAGTTTTTGGCTAAAACATTTCAAAACGAATGATTGTTTCTACTTCATCAAACATAAATATTTATGTAATAATTATTTGCATGGTTATTTATACTGATTTTGTTCTTTTAATATTTAACAAGAACACGTTTTTGTTTTATCACAAGATACTCTCCAGATTTCACAAACTGAAGAAGGTACGATGCCATCTGATAAAAGAAAAATTTATTTCTATGCAATTAGAAAATTGTGAAATAATTAAATCTACTTGTTATGAATATCTCAGCAAGGTTCTGAAAGATCTTAAAGGTTACATCCAAATAGAAAGTAAGCCAAGAAAACTTGATATTCGGAAGTAAGATTATTTAATTAGAAACTTTCTAATTCAACGACTGGTTTATGTTGTCACAGGTGATCTACATCATTGGTGGATCCGATAGATCTGATGATAAATCATTGAAAACTGTAAAGTTTCGTTTGTCTAAATCGGGCTTTTGGCTTCAACTTCCAAAGATGTGTCTTCCACGTATTTCAAGATCTGTTGTCCTCAACTGTTTCATTTATATGTTAAAGACGAATGGTGATATGGAAATGTTAGAAGCATGAAACAAATGATGACATCATCATTGCAAACTAAATATGACATAATCACATTTATAGATATGACCCAATTTCAAATGAGCTGAAGACGTGCAAAAGTTTAAAACAAGAGTTTTTTGACCCGAGAATGGAAGCAATACATAATGAATTGTATCCTGTTGAAACTTTTGATGATGGTAAAAGATTGATGAAGTAAGTGATGAAATGACATTTGAACCAAAACTTCATTTTCCAAAAACTTTTATGTTATTACCAGATACGATCCGATCACTGATGAATGGACAAAAAAAGCTTCACTAAATACAAGTCGTTGTTCGTTCAATTATGCTGTCTTCAACCGGATGTTGTATGTTGTCGGTGGTTGCGAGCTCGGCCGCTCAGTTGCTCTTGTGGATAAATATGATACACAGAGGGACGAATGGAGTTCTGTAAAATCGATGTTGACTACTCGATGGGAACCAGGTACTTGCCAATTACTTCACGATGATCTTTTGATCTTATGATGATAACTAATTCTAGAATCATTCAAGGTGTAGTCGCGCTTGGCAACTATATCTACGCCATTGGTGGTCAGAATAAAGAAGAACATTTAAGTTCTGTCGAAAGATACGATGTCCTCAATGATATTTCGGAATTCGTAGTAACAATGAAGTATGCAAGAGTATGCCCAAAAGCTGTTGTCTTCATTAAGAAGATCTATGTTTTTGGTAGGTTCTTTTCTTATGTTACGACTTGAAAAGATTTTTAATCTAAACATTTGATGATGTTTATAAAAATTTAAATAATTGTGATGAGCTTGTTGATTGTTTCAGGAGGATTTTCTGGAAGAAAAAATGTTAAAACTGTCGAATGTTACAATGAAGTAACAAACAAATGGAAAGAAGTTGCGAGAACGAATGAAACGATTTATCAAGTCATAGTCAGCTATCAACCATGTTTACCTGACATATGTGTAAATTTCCAATTTTAATAAATAAATTTTACTAGTAGATTCTGTGAAAACTTATTTTAATGATAAAGTTGCTTTTGAGGTCGTGTTTATTTTCTTCAAAAACATTTAGAATAAAGTCAGGTTGCTCATATATGAATATGTTCATATTTTTAATTGTTTGATAATTTCCAAAATATCAAAAAGTTTGTTATCACTTTAAGTTTTGTTTTAATCATGTAATTATATCTTTTTTATTTCTAGTTAGTTAGAAATGAATGTTAATTCAATTTATTACAATTTGTTGTCTAATAAAAAGCAAGTTCTGTTCAAACGAAACGATTATTAACAATCTAAGATTAAAAATAAAATAGTAATAGTAAAGAATTAAGATTACTTTTAGAGACTTTGTCTTTATTGTAACTCAGACGACCTGACGTAGTTTTGTCAGATTCTTCATTCATAGTTATATCAGCGTCAAATTTTACTAATTCAATTTCTAACAAGTCAACAATATAGTTCATATTCAGATTTTCAAATTAAAAGGTTTTTTTCCTCGGATAAAGAACCTAGAGTTTGATATTTTCAAACAGATTTTATAAAAGTCTTATAAGTTTCAAATAGTTAAAACCTTTCTATTTAGGTATTTAACAATTAAAATACTTTTTTCGTTGTATTTGAAAAGAAAGTTTTTTATTCAGTTAGAAATATCTTTTTTATTGGAAAAATAATTCCAACTAGATATGCATCACTTAAATGCTTTTACTAGCTAATAGTTTTCCAGCTGCTTTTCTTTTTAAGTAATATTTTGTTTTAATTTATTTATGCTTTAACTTCAACTAGAAAATAATTATTTTTTTCTAAATGTTTAAATCTGTAAAGTTAAAAGAAAATATACATTATTATCTTTTCACTTTTATGTAAACCTTAATAAATTTTTATAAAAAATTATTTTTCAAAATTGTTATTCGAAAGAACAGTTTTTGCTGCAGATTCTACAACAATGAAAATTTTATTATTTTGATACCTAACAAGTCAACAATATATTCCATATTTAAAAATCCGCATTAAAAGTTTTTTGATTGCTTGAAATAATAAGCAACCTATCCATGTACCTCGAATTTATTAAACACTTTTACATCTTTTCAATTTGCAACAAGACAGATGACCTTTTAAAAAACCAAACACAATTCTTCTTGAGTCGATTATTTTTGTTGACCGCCTGACTAGCTGCTTCATCAAGTACTTTGATTCGATTAAAATAATTTAATTAAGGTAAAATCTGCTAGTTTTTTGGTTTAAAAGCATATTTGACCTAAAGAGACTTACATCTAGCATTTTCAATCAGTGTTTCAATCAAATATTAAGTTGAGCTACAGTTGCAAAAGAGAGGGCTGTAAACTAAGTTGTGATTAAGAATTAGATTGCATTTAGCAATCCTTCAAAATTAATTCTTCCTTTATGTCTACGATGAAATCATTTCCTGGATTTACTTGTAATGCAGCTATTTCTTCTTTAATATGACTTACTTAAAGTCTACTATTTTTGGATTAGTTTGTTTTAATAGTAATAAAAAAACTTCTAAAAAAGTAAAAAAATTTAATTAACATGTCTCACAATCAATATATATGTAATTTTTAAGGAAAATAAAAACTTTTTGTTTCAAATTAGTTTTCGCTTTTAATATGAGTAGATTACCAGAAACGTTAAAGTAATTTTTCAGATAAAGTTTTCTATAAATTTTAGCAGACACTAAAGTAATAAATCTTTTTAAATAAACTAAAAAGACGCAAAATTGATCTAGAAAAAGTAGAATTCATTTTGACTTTAAACAATTACTTAAATTGGCTTTCTTAAGTACTTTGAACTTAATCAACCGCCTTTTCAAGTTTTAATATCTGATAAAGTAAATGAGCGTTTTAAAAAACCATAATACATGCTTTCTTTACTGGATTTTATTGGTCCACTGCCTTACAAACGGTATGGTTGAGTGCTTCGGCTCAATCAAAAACCTTGGCAGGTTGTCAACTTCATAGAAAGTAAATGATCTTTCAAAATGAACAAACGCAAGCATTTTTTACTTGTCAATTTCTATCTAGTATCACATAAGGAACCATCCAAAGTAATTCGAGCTTAATAAACACTTTGACATCCTTTCAATTTACAACAAAATAGATGATTTTTAATAGGACCAAACACAAGCCTTCGTGAGCCAATTGTATTTGTCGACCGCCTCGCAAGTGGCCTCATCAAGTACTTCGATTCGATAAAAAAAATATTTCAAAAATAAAACTAAATTTCAGTTTAAAAAACGGAAGTGGCAAATAACCAATGGGTCTTCTTTGATTAAACTGTTTCTGCACACAATTGTGAGTATCATCCTTCCAGCCCTAGATCTTAGTTTACAGAAGCCTACCAACATATCTTAAAAAGCGTCAACAAGATGAATCTCCTATTACGTTAAGGTATGTTCTTCAACGCCCGGTGGATTATTAAACAAATTTTCCAATTTGAAAGCTATTTTGCATTCTAAAGAATTCACATTTGTTTTTATTACTGAAACTTAGTTGAAACTGTTTTATCCTGATTCTTTTCTGATTGACGGTAATCTTTTTTGTGTTCTTGCGGCTTGACAAACTGTATGATAGAGGCAGCGGTGTTTCCATAATTTAATAAACATCACATTCACACATAATCTCCAAAACTGAGATCGATGCCAATGGTTGTCCAGGGTTTGAGATTATTGCTTTTGATTTACATTACTAAAAGTCTAAATTTTCTCTTTGTATTTCTAATTACATACCACCCTCTAAAACTAATGATGGGTTATTTTTAACACATTATTGAAGGCTCTGAAGAGTGTTGTGTGTCCTTAGTTATATAATTTATGGGATTTTAATTTTAAAATTATTTGGAATAACCACAATTTAGTATTTAAGCGAAAAACGTTTAATTTGGATGGCAACAATACTAATTGAGGAATTCTAAGTCATGCCTTTGTAAGCTCCTCGATGCCAATAACCTAAATCAGATCTTCAGTTTTCCGACTCATGTTATTGGTAGTACTTTGGATCGTGTTATCACATCAAAACATGAGAACATTATCTACGCTGATCAAAAAGAACAATTTGCTCCGACATGCAATCACAGCATGGATGAAATCAAGCTAATCAAAGTTTTTCTATGATCGTTAAGACTACAAGCAAAGGGAACTTTTGTCGTTGAATATATAATCATGTAAACAAGTTTCTACTAGGTGTTGACTAGATTTTTGTTTTCAATTCTTCTCGATAATAATATTTAATATATTTAATATTTAATAAATAATATTTAATTAAGGGCTTACTAAAATTGTTAAAGAGTCAATTGAAAAATTCATGCCTTCTTATAAAGTTAACACAACACCAAAATTTCCCAAACTCCTAAGGAAATTACGACATTTAAACATCCTTTTATAAAGACAAACTAAAGCACACCCTTCCATCAAATCTCTTTACAAAGATTTTTGTTCAGTTTACAAGAATTCATGTACCAAGTTCTCTTAAGGAAGAGAAAGTGCAGTGTTTTTTCACCAACAAGAAAACGTTTTTTGGCTTCATAAATTTAAATCTTAAGGCAAAATCCCAAATACTTCCCTTACTCAATAACAGCAATTAGCTAGTGATGGAACCGCAGAATAAAGTTGAGTTGCTAAACAATCATTTAATAGTGTTTTTATAACCGACGACGGCATTACTCTTTCTCTTTCCTACTTTAATATTCTTACAGTTGTCTCGGAAATGGTAGATCATGACATAAAAGTCGCTAAAGTATCTAACGCTATTTCTTCTTAAAAACCATCATTTTCCAACACCCCCAATCAGAACCTAGCTTTCTTTTTAAGAAAAACTACTTCCAGCTCATCACTACCCTTATCGCTACTCTTTATCATCATTCTGAGTCGAAAAAGAGTTCCACAAACTTGGAAGAAAACTATTATTACTCCAAATTGTAAAATAGGTCTAAGAAACAGCGCACTAAACTACAGACCAGTTTCGCTGACATTGATTGTCTTCAGCACTGAACAACATATCTATCACAATCATATGACCAGTCATTTCATGGAGCACCATCTACCATCTGATACCCATGATGGCTTTGAGAAACCGAGATTTTCCCTGACTCAATATCTCACTTTTCTTAATGAGCTTACAGCCCGTTGTCAAAGTAATACTCCACTCGACTTCATATATCTCAATTCTGCTAAGGCGTTTGGTTCTGTGCCATACAACAAGCTCATTAGAAACTGTATTAAAAAATTTAAAAATCGACAGCTCTATCTTAAAGTGAATTGAAGATTACTTATCAGGTAGAACCCAACAAACCCATGTAGAAAAATCTGTATCCACTCCTAGTCAAATCACCAGTAGTGTTCCTCAGGGATCCGTCTTGTGTCCCTTCCTTTTATCTTTTTTTGAAAATGTCATCAGAAGACTAATAGCAGTAAATGATGTCAGTGTGTTTGTGTATTCAGATTACATTGGGAAACTATCTTGTAATCCTTCCAATCTTTCACGACTGCAAACAACGCTACACACTGTAGAAAACTGGTCTATGAACAGGCTGCTTAGAGTCCAACCCACAAAGTCTGAACTTATAACTTTTTACTCGTACGCCAACTGCAAATTCTTTGAACCATTGTTCCATCAATAGAGTTAATATTTAACGAATAACTTTGGTCCTAGACCATGGCATTACTCTATCATCAGACTTTAAATGGAACAAATATGTTTCCAAATTTATTGGAAAATCAATCAACCTTGTCTACCATATTATAAACAGTATCAATTCTAACGATTCACACTTTTCTATCAATCTTTTAAAATTGTACGTACGTCCAATTCTTCAATATAATGTCAGTGTATGGATGCCATATGAAGTTGGTGATAATAAAAACATCAAATCTGTTCCAACAACATTTACGAGATTAGTATGCATGAAACGTATTTTTAAAAACGATAGTTAGAAACATCGTCCTATCTTCTTCAATTTAGATAATTTTGAAGTTTCACGTTTTTAATACGACTTAATTTTTATTTTCAAAATTATCCACAGTTTAATTAGTTAAATTTAACAATTTTATAGACCTTAATTTTGATCATTTCTTTTCCATTAGTCCTTCCTTCAAGTTAAGCCAAATCAGACGACACACATTACACCATAATAAGCACATATCACCTGATACATTAATCAGAGAAAATTTCTTCCCATACCGTGCAATAAGTACTTGGAACCAGCTGCCATTAGACAATAATACCAGCTGCCATGATAAGGAGGGTGCCTGAAGAGAGCACCTCTCTTTAACACACACTCTCACAAATAAAATGTATTAATTGAAAAATATAGAAAGCAAAAGATGTAACACATGGCATTTCGATAGTCCTCATGGCATATCACACTGAACAGTTACATAGAATTATAGTAAAAATTTGATATCAGTTCTTAACTAAATTAAACTATTATGGTTTATTGCAAAAACTATGTTAGCTACAAGTAAATAGTTGTCAACTTTTTATGCAATTTTGTATATTCCCTATACATATCATACGTTACTCGAAAATCAATTTAATATATTTTTTCTAAAAGAAACTAATGAATTAAAATCTTTTTTCAAGTTCTGCTATGTCTTATTCTGTTGTGCTGCTATAAGTTTACAAAAACTAACTTTAATTTTTTTCCTTTATAAGAAATAACAGGAACAAAATACTTCGAAGACCATAACAAAGAAGGCAAATACCTTCACTGCTACATTTGTAAATATTTCATTTGCTTAGAATTATTCAAAACTCTTGGACGTTTCATCAATCTACACCGAGACTTAAGCACTAATAAACCATATCGTGTTTTTAAAAACAAAACCAACAAAATATGCTTACTAAATGCTGTTGCAGTACCAAGTGACTTCGTAGTAAGTATCAAGAAGTTTGAGAAGAAGTCTAAAGACAAGGATCTACAAATAAAAATCTGAACAATATACAAAGTAAAAACCAGCATACTTTTGGTTGCAGTTGGTGCAATGATTTTAAAATGTCTAGGTCCATTGGAGTTCCTGTCCAAATGTTTACATCTACAATCGATTTTTTTATGGTACAGACCACCTGATGTATTATTTGGAGATACAAAGTACACAACCACTATTGATATTTGGAGTGCTGGTTGTATCTTTTCTGAAATATCAAATGTTGGAACTCTTTTGTTTTCTGGTGATGATGAAGATGATCAATTAAGTCACATATTTCGTGTCTTAGAAACTCCTACTAACTATTATTGGCCTGGTGTTCAAAATCTTCTCAAATACAAACTGTTTCCTACATATCAATTTAATCCTAAGTGGTCATCACTTGCACCGATCCTGTCTAAGGTTGGTCATGACCTTTTATCTCAACTGGTTGTTTGTAATCCTGATAAAAAGATAACTGCAGATGTAGCTCTTTGTAGCTGATTTGTTTTTAGTTTCATTCAAATAAACAACTTTTCTAAATGCTGTCCATCAATCAATAAAAAAACTTTTGACTAATAATTAATAGAAATATTTCTTTCTGTGACGCTAAAATTAGGCTGTAAATAAATTGTTTGAGTCTAGAGATAGTTATATTAGCTTTAATAGCTCAATGAATTTTCAACAATGGCTTTTTGTCAAGTTTAAGCAAAGATTTGAAATTATACACAAAGGAGATAGATTTGACAAAGCAAGAAGAGAGCTTTGTACATTCACTTTAGATAAAAAGATGTTAATTAAAAGTTCTTATCCTTAATATAGTCAACAAACAAGATGATGTGTAAATAATATAAACTGCTGGAGTCTAACCCGATATCCCGATGATAAGCTTCATATAAAGAGTCATCATCATTTCAATAAACAAACAAACTAACATCATCTACTGAGATTATAGTCTAAGATATCTCTTTTAGCTTAAACAGTTTAAAGAAAGTTCAAAAGTTAATTTTTGTCAAGTTTAAATAAAATTGTAATTTATTTCTAATCGGAGATCCAAGATACCATCAGATTGGATGTCTAGCAAGATAATAATAAATATATTTGAAAAGTATCTTGTTGACCTAGAAAGTTGCAATAAAAGAAAATTTCTTAAAGGGACAGTTTAGCAAGTAACTAATTGATTCAATTAGAAATTAATTCAGTTATTTAAAACTATTTGTTTATTAATAATTTGATTTTATCAATTACAATTCTTTCAACTAAAACTTCTTAACCTTTCAAATTAACATCACAACAAATCGAGTGAATGAAACATTTATTAAAACAACAAAATAGACAATTTTAACAAATAAACGAAAAATCAAACAAATGAAAGTTTGATAAAATCAATCGTGAGTTCTCAGATGTTTTTTTAAATAAGAAGGACACATAAATCCTTTTTTACAAACTCTGCAATTATATGGGAAGTTTCTGGTGTGGTTGCTAATTTCGTGTTGCTTCAAATTAGATGAATTCGTAAATGATTTTGAACAAATCTTGCAATGAAACAATTTCTCGCCTGTGTGCATGCGTTTGTGTCTTGTGAGATTGCATGATTGCCCAAATGTCTTTCCACATTCACCACAAACAAAAGCTTTTTGCTTCTCGTGAGTATTACGAATGTGTCTTTGTTTGTGACTTTTCAGACTAAAAGCTTTTTCGCAAAGCTCACATTGATAAGTCTCCTTTAAGTGAACTGACTCATAATGCCGGTTAAGGTTACTTTTTGTTCCAACACTTTTTTCACACAAGCGACAAACAAAATCTTTCACTCTATTGTGGGTTGTTTGGTGTAGATTGAGATTGCTTCTTAAATCAGTAGAATAGTCACAGAGATTGCATGGATACTTTTTATCAGATGGATGTTTTCTTTTAAGATGAAATTCAAAAACTTTCTTATCAGCAAAAATGTCTTCACAAAACTCGCAGTGATAAAGATCAGCTGCAAAAAATTGTTTTATTACAAAATTAATTTTATTCTAGTAGTAGAAACATTAATAAGATATTGTTATGCAAATAATTGAAAAAGTTTAATTTACTTCTTTTGAGTAATTCAGGATTCGTTTTCAGTTTCCTTATTCCTTTCTGAGGACTTTTAGCTGGAAAAAGTTACTTGTAGTTATTCATAAGATTGTCTTTGTGACTAATTAGATTAGTTAACTTTTTCGAAGTTTTTAATTAAAGTAATTCTTAAGAATTTAATATAATTTTACTAAATAAATATATTCTAACTTTTGTTTTCATCTTTTGGGGCATTTTCTAAATCTTCATGTTCATTATCAAGAACATTTTCAAGCACTTCTTCATTATCATATTCAGTATCCTCATTGTCATCTTTATCACCATCACCAAGAACATTCTTTATTTGATCTTCATAAACACAACCATTAACAGCATTTTCAAAGTGATCTTCATAATCACAACCATCCAGAGCATTTTCAATATGATCTTTTTTTCCATTTTCAAAATCGCAATCATTAACGTCATTTAGATTTTCATCATCAAGAACATTTCTATCCAAATTTTCATAATCATCAATTTCAACAACATCTTCAACTGAATCTTTATCAACAAAAGCATAATCCAATTTATTTTGGTTGTTAGTTTTATTAGTCAAATGAAGTTGTTCTTGAAAGGCTTTAGGACATTCTGTAACAATAAGATCAATTGAAAACCCCTGGTTGCTAGTTCTATTGGTCATGTTAAGGGTTTTAGTGCTATTCCTGATCAAAACAGATCACTTTTATTTAATAATAATATATTATCTATATTGTAAATGGGTTACTGTTTGTAACCTATTAAAATAACTCAGTTAAAAAACTAAACTAGAAAAACATAAACAGACAATAAATTCATATAGTATAACATCATAAGATCATTTAAAGTTGAAATTTACCTTCTTCAACCAATAATCTAGAAGAAGTAACATCTTCTTGTTCTTTAGGTTGGAAACAAATGTTATTTTCTATTGGCTCTGTCTCACAAACCTACAAAGCAAATAATATTCCCAGTAAAATTATACAATTTAGATTATTTGTTTATAAAAGATTACAAACAGATTAGTAAAAATAAAGCTAAAATAATTTATCAAATTATTATTTTTATATGTAGAAAAAACTAACATTTTGACACTAAACATAAAACAACAAAATAAAGATACTTACAAAGGTTTCAGATGAAGTTACAGTGTTTATATCTCCTCTTTGTCTAGTAGAAGCACTAGATTCTTCAAATGGCATATCAGAGATGTTATTATCATCATGTGAAGCAATTGTCAATAAACCATCTCCATTACTTTGTCTTTTTTTATTGTAATGTTGTATAATTTTATTCTTTGCATACTCTATTTCTGAAGGACTCCAACTTATTTTATTCTGAAGCCTTTTCATGTTAAACCAACGCTGAATGATTTTATATGAAAGGCCAGATTTTTCCGACAGTTTAATTAGTTGATCTTCTGGTGGATAAGGGAAAGCACAGAAAACATTTAAAAATTCTAACTCAATAGTTGGAAGAATAAAATTATCTGCAGAAGTTTGACCAGCTACAGCATAATTATTCTCTTCTAACCATAGATCAGTTGTAATAACTTGATAAATTTCCATTATTATCAACTACTGAGTCTGTTCATAAAAGAAATATTAATAAGCTTAACTTAAGTTTAATTGAAAAAGAAAGGTTTTGTATAAAACGTATACAACAATTCAAACTATTTAATTTATATTTTAGTTTATAAATTCACATCTAAATACAAAAATGCATAAAATTACCTATAAAAGAACTTCAAAATAGAATTAATTATTTTAAAATCATGCTAAAAAGCAATGAAAATAAAAATCACTTCAAATACATTTATTATGAAAAGTTAAAATACTCTTTTTTAATAAACATCATGTAAGACTGTTTTTAAGGATTAAGAAAACAACTAAAATAATCTGATATTACACTTAAAAAATTTAAGAAATAAAATTTGATGATATTTGGTAAGATTGAAGCAAAATAATTTAGTAAAATTAGAATAAAGTAATTTCTTAAAACTTTAAATATTTAAAATAACTCTTAAAAGGAGATTTATTTTTAAATAAATAAAAATTATTTCTTGTACAGAAAATACAAAGTAGAAAATTCATAGGAAGCAAACTACAATCTTAAGTATAAAGAACGTGAAATTGAAGGTGACACGACAATAGATAAAGTAAAATTGGTGACAGCAACTGTTCACGTAAATCTAAAAAGTTTTATCTGAAATTAAACTCCAGATTATCCTTACCATCCTTTATTAAAATAAATAAATTTGTTTATCTCAGTGACCTTAAAAATCTGAGCATTTCCACCAAATTTTTCAAAAGTCTTTCACAAGCAACAATGAAAGTAAAAACATCATTCTTAAAGCAAAGAAATCTAAGCTTATGAATAACTTAAATAAGTGAAAATATTTAAGGACAATCAAAATATTTATTAATAGAGAAACCAAAGATAACAGAGTGAAGAAAACTATAGTTTGCTCAACTTTTAAATCAGATAATAATCTTAAACAACATGAAATACAAAATAAGCTAAATCATAAATTAATAAAATAAATGATTAAAAGTAAGAATATTTTATTTTGTAGGCTGATTTGATATAAAATAAATAACTTAAGATTTAATCATTAAAATCATGATACCAATTCTGTGAATGAAAAAATGTTTGATTAATTCTTGATTGCCTGTCTTGTATTCCTTCTTCAATTTGCTTCATATAAGTACATGAAAAAGTACTTCATATAATGTTAAAATATATTTAAAAGTGTTTAAAGAAAAAGTCATATGAGAAAAAATGTAAAACCTAGAAATGGTTTCTTATTAACTCAGAAACTTTAAATGGTTTTATATTTTTAAAGATACCAATTTGAAATGTATTAACAACATCTCTAAGAATCTGTTATTTTAAGATCAGATTAGTTTCACAGAAATAGTTTTAAACATTTAGAATCTAATAAAACAAAGTAAACAAACTAAAAAAATGATTTAAATAAAAGCTAAATACTAAAGAAGAAAATCAAATTATTTGATAAAATAAATTAAAGCTTACCAAAAAACTTACAAATATTTTTTTATAAATCTTGATATAATAAAACAAAGAGAAAAATTAAAAACATCTCAATTAAGGTTTTATTTATATATAAAAACACATTTAGCTATAAATAAGATAAAATAATTGTTTATCTCAACTTAACATAATTAGAATAATAAGTTTTATTAAAAAAAATAAATATTTGAATAATAAACAGGACTAGGAAAAATAGTAAATCAAAAATTACGAAAAGTAATAATATAAGTAATTCTTTGTTTATTTAAGTTTTCTTTAACTCATTTTTTATGAATAAAAATAAACTAGTAAAATAAAAAGAAATTCAGATAATCAGTTCCAGAATAGTACCAATGCTATAAACTTACATTTTATAAAAGTTATGATATCTAGTTTTATATTTAATTATATATTTAGAGTATTTTATTATACTTGTAACCAACTTTAATAAATAATATTTCATCTTTTGATATTCTAAAAAATATAAAACATTAAAAGTTGAAAAGAAATCATAATTTTAATTTAATCAATTAGTTTAATAATAAACTTTCAATTAAATATATAAAAATAATTTTAATTTTAGTCTTAATAAATTAATTTTACTTTAGAAATATTTATTAAGAATCAAAATCATAAAAATTCAAAACTTTAAGATAATCAAAATCAAATTTATGCAGAAAATTATAATATCAAATCTACTTAATAATAAATCATTTAAATAAAATATTTTTATAAATTAATTAATTAAACAAAACCGACTTATATTAAACTTTACATATTTAATTTATTTACCAAAACTTTAAACTTACTTAGTAAAACAGCAAATCTAAAATAAGAAAAACAAACTGATTTAAATATTTCTAATATATCAATAAATTTATTTAATAAAAGGATAAACAAATAAAACTAAATTCAAAACCTTTAATATCTTCAGATACTTCCTTTATAAAATTGAATTTGTTTTCTTCATAAATATAATATTTTTCTGCAGAATCAGAATACTTAATGTTCATTTTTAACACTTAAAGGATAATTCAAATTGACTTCAACATATCTCACTCGTTTTATATCATTTGTTTAAGTCGAGCTTGAAATTGATGTTATGACTATTATGGTGTTCATCATTTATAGGTGTTTTCAAAAAGAAAAGAAAAAAAACGAAAACCTAAGCCACGACCAACTCTTCTAGTTTAAGTGAATCTTAAAATGAATACTAAAAAAGTAAATTAAAGCATTCTATTAAGTCCAGAGCATCAAGGCGTCAAACATCATCTTATTCTAGCTCTTCTAGTGTTGAAGATAACAAATATGGAAGATATTGACTCATTTCATATTTAATTGTAAATTTTTAAACATCACCAACCTATAAACATTTTTTTCTTTGTTGTTTCAATTTTATCTATTAATAAAAGGTGGTTTAAACTTTGTAACTTTTGTATCAGCTGATGAATAATATTTAAATCAAAAATTCTCAGACAAAATTTTTTAATTCTTAAAAATAAAAAATGACATTTTACAATAAAAAGTTGACGATGTATGCAAAAAAAGACAATTTAAATCAAAATTGTATAATTTAATATTAAGAATTAAAAAAATAACTTTAATTCTTGTTTAAACTAAATATAGTTCGAAAAAATACACTTTTAACTTACAATAAAACATTACGAGACGAAAATGAAAAACGTTAAAATACAAAAAGCTTAAAGATCTTAATCATATCACTGTCTGAATCACCACGATTAGCCGCTACCTTATGTTTATAGGCTTCAAGTACCAAACGAATCTTTATAGTTTTTAAATCAAATACTTCTAGATGCCCACGGTCACAATAGTATCCAAAAGTCATTGGTAGTTTCTGTTTTTCTAATAATCAAATAGTTCCATTTTTAGTATGCACTTGAATGATATATATCAAAGATTCAGTATTTGATCTCTCATATATTATAAAATTATCTTTTGAAATCAAAGTAATGAGAGTATCAGTTGCTGTTACTTCAATATACAGAGTACGATCATAAAGATTTAGAGGATCCATGCTTGCATTAACCATTGCAAGATAACCATCTGATTCTGTACCAACTACAATCAACATGGACTTTTTATCGTCCAAATTTTCTCTATGACGCAGCAGCATTTTGTGGCACACCATTTAGTGATTGATTTAATTTGTCCTTCATCCTTCAAATTAGATTTTTGGTGAGCTTTGAGGCAGCATTTTTATTCAAAGCATTTTCCATACAGATGACAAACAAATCCTTTGTGTTTAACTTGGCTCATAGTATTATACAAATAAAACGTTTAAAGTTGAATGAGATAGCGAGTAACCAACAGTTATTAAACACAAAGAATAATATGAAATGAGTAAATTTTTGATAGCACTAAAGAGTTAGTCAGATTAGAATATAGAGATTCTCAGAAAAAGTCAATAGTTTTTGTAAGCAGTAAATAACTAAAAATATTATGAGATGTTCCAGGTTATACTAAGCATCAAGACTTTACCTAGAATGTGCGCAATTCCTGTGAACGGGTTCTCTTGAATTTCAGCGTCTTGATTAGTTTTTTTGTGTTTTTTTAATGAACTTTTAAAAATTTTATATAAACACTTAACTTTAAATGATATTATGATGTCATAATAGTTGATTTTATTGTTTGTTTATTTTTTTCTTGTTTGATGTTAAATCTAAATTTTTTAATCGTAGATACTTTAATGTAATGAATTGGGCAAACTTTTCAAATGTTTTTGTTGAATTGTCTGACAAGTCTTTTCTTAAAGTGGTTTTTATAATTTTAAAGTTTTAGTATCTAATGACTAGTAAAATTGTTGCATCAGTAAAAGAAATTGTGATGCAAGTTTATATATTACAAAATGTTCAAAAGTAAACAACAAATTTGATTTCAAAGGATCAACAAATGATAGTGCAGATGGTGGTGGATGTGAAAGTTGTTTTAATCGACCAGAGATTAAAAGAAAGAAAATGGGAAGAACACTGTTATAACAACAATTTCTAAAGTAAAGTAACAATGTTTCTAATGTTATAACTAATCGTAGACAATAAAATATTTCTGACCAATAGTACCTTATATTCATTACAAATAATGAATTATTGCCATATCAGATATTTATTATTTTCTTATACTTATCTGCTTTAATTAGTAATTAAGTTCACCTCTTAACATGACCAATAAAACTAGTAATAGGGGTTTTCAATTGATTTTATTGTTACAGAATTTCCTGAGGACATTAAAGATAAATTCGTTTGACGAAAAAACTTTTCAAACAAAACAATTTGGACGATAATGGTGTTGCTAAAAATTCAGCTTTAGATGTTCATATAAGTGATCATTGGACAAAAACGTTCTTGATGATGAACACTTAAATGTTGTTAATGATTGCAACTTTGAAAAAGGAAATGCTTGAAAATGAATATGAAAAATATTTTGAAGATGCTCTGAACAATGATGATAGCGTGATAAAAGTTAAAAAAATATTTCTAGTGGAAGAATATTAAATTCTTTAAGAAACACTCAAATTGAAAAATCAAAAATTTTAATCATCTAATTAGTCACAAAGCTAATCTTATCAATAACTTCAAGTAGCTTTTTACTGCTAAAAGTCTTCAGAAAAAAATAAAGAAACTGAAATGGAATCCGGAATTACTCAAAAGAAGTAAATTAAACTTTTTCAATTATTTGCATAAAAATATCTCTTAATAATGTTTCTACTACTAGAATAAAATTAATTTTGTATAAAAAACATTTTGTTGCTGCTGTCTTTTGTCACTGCGAGTTTTGTGAAGACATTTTTTGTCATAAGAAAGTTTTTGAATTTCATCTTACAGGAAAACATCCATTTGATAAAAAGTATCCATGCAATCTTTGTGACTATTCTACTAAGTATATAAGTTTGATATATCCTGCGTACTAAAGTTTTTCCGACAAGTTTCTCTAGTTGTTGATAAGAAATAGTATGAGCGTCAGACATGTTCACTTAGTTTTGATATGATTCTTATAATTAACTCAAACAGTCTCTCTATAGCCGAAAATTTGCGTCACCGAAAGAAATATTTCTATTAATTTATAGGAAAATTGTTTTGTATTGATTGATGGGCAGCAATTAGAAAAGTTGTATAATTGTTTAAAATTAAGAGCAAATCATATTTTAGTTATTTTACTTCCTCTTCTTAAAATAAAAAAATTAAATTAAATTTTTTCCCAACAACAAAGACAAGTTTATTAAATAGTAAAAATCAAACAAGTTATAACATTGTTATAATAATTACTTTAAAGCGCTAGAAAACTTTATTATATTTTGGAAACTATCAAACAACTAAAAACATAAAATATTCATATATGAACAATTTGATATTTTTCTAAATGTATTTGAAGAACCTTTGAGTGACCTAAAAAGCCACTTTTTACTGAAAATAAGCTTTGTAGAAGTTTTGTAGTAAAATGTATTTATTAAAATGGGAAATCTACACGTTTGTCAGTTACACATGGTTGATAGCTGACTATGACTTCATCAATCCAATCATTAGTTCTTGCAACTTGTTCCCATTTATTTGTTACTTCATTGTAACATTCAACAGCCTCAACACCTAAATCGTCTCCAGATATACCTCCTGAAACAATCAAAAAGCTCATCACAATTATGGCAACCATTGTAAGCATCTATAAATTGTGATTAATTTCTATTATTATTTTAAAAAATTTAAATACCATCAAAAATTTTGATTGAGAGTTTATATTAGAAACAGAAGAAAAACTTACCAAAAACATAAATCTTCTTATTAAAGACAACAGCTTTTGGGCATACTCTTGCATATTTCATACTTGCTACAAATTCCCAATTATCATTCAGGACATCGTATCTCTCAACAGACTTTAATTCTTCCTCATTCCAACCACCAATGGCGTAAATATAGTTGCCAAGGGTGACTACACCTTTAATGATTTAAGTATTATTTTTCATCATAAGAACAAAACATCATCGTGAAGTCATCAGCAAGTACCTGGCTCCCGTCGAGGTGTCAACATCGATTCTACAGAACTCCAATCGTCCTTGTGTGTATCATAGCTGTTCACACAAGCAACTGAATCACCTAAGTCTTCGCCGCCACCAACAACATACAACATCCTATTGAAGACAGCACAACCGAAATAGTCACGACGTCTATTTAGTGAAGCTCTTTCAGTCCATTCATCAGTAATCGGATCGTATCTGCAAAAATATTTCTTGATAAGTGGAGTTTTGGTTGAAATGTCATTTCATCACTCACTTTATCAATCTTTTGCTATCATCAAAAGTTTCAATAACATACAATTCGTTGTCTATGCCTTGTAGTGTCGGCAAACAAAATCCTTCCTGTAAACTCTTGCACTTTTTCCACTGATTTAGAATTGGGTCGTATCTAGAAATATGATAACGTCATATTTAGTTTGTAATGATGATGTCATCATTTGTTTCTTGTTTCTAACCTCTCCATACCACCATTCGTCTTTAACATATAAATGAAACCGTTTATTACAACTGAACTTGATGGATTTGAAAGACATAGCTTTGGAAGTTTAAAACAAACATCCGTTTCAAACAAACAAAACTCTACACATTTCAATGATTTATCAGCGGATTTATCTAATTCACCTACTACGTAGATCACCTGTGACGTCATATGTCAGTTGTTGAAGTAAAAACTATTTAATTAAATATTTATACCTGTGGAATATCAAATTGTCTTGGCTTGCTTTCAACTGAGATGTTAGCTTTGAGGTCTTCAAGGACCTTGCTAAGATATTTATAGCAAATAGCTTTAGTTATTTCACAATTTTCTAATTGCATAGAAATAAAATTTGGTTTTAACAAATGGCATCGTACCTGGAGAAATCACAATCTTATACTCAAAAGTCTACAACTTTACACTTTCTAGATACTTACGTTCTTAATTAGTATATTTAAGCAATGTTTTCTTGATATTAAATCATATTTGATCCAATCTAGAATAGCATTGAAAACTTGGGATTCAGAAATTACATGAAGCTCATCATTAGTTATTATTTTAGAAATTACAGTGTCTGGTTGTAATTTGAATTCTTCAGTTTGTGAAATCTGGAAAGTATCATGTGATAAATCAAGAATTTATTTTTATTAAATATTAATTGAACAAGATCAGTAAAAATAACTATGCAAGTATATATTTCATAATTATTTATGCTTGATAAAGTGGAAACAATCATTCGACTTAATAAAACATTTCTCTGTTTTCTTACTTCTATAAAGTTGTTTCCAATAAATTTGTTAAATTTAGTAAAAAGCTCCATATATCCATAGTTCTCAGCAAAGGTTGCCAATTCGAAGCTGTTGGAAATCTCTATTTGACTTTCCTAAAAGCTGTAACAGATAAAGCGTAGTTACAAAAACTAACAAAAGAAACTGTTTTATAAAACTGACTTACTTGCTACATAACTTCTGTAAACCATTTATTTGATGCATGGAATCTGCAATCATGAGTTTTTCAACATTTTCATTATTGACTAGTATAGTTTTCTCGTAAATATAATCTACAAGAACAGAAAAGACATTTGGGTCCACACCATTTAAGATAACTTCTTCAGAATGTGCTTCTTTAAATCCACCTTAGAAATTCAAATAGTTTTTGTGTTTATGTATTGAATTTTTTTAAAACTGAAATTGAATCTTTTAACTTAACTCACCACGAAACATAGCTTCAAAATAAGGAGAGGCTGCCACTAATACTTCTTTGTTACAATTGAAACTTCTTTCCAAGTGGTCCATTTTTACTTTGATAGTGACATCACAAATCTGAGAAGTTTAATAAAAGTCATCTAGATTGAGTTGCCGAAGATTGATACAATTCTCAACTTCCAAAAACTCATCTCTAAAAAAACCAAAATTATAATCTATTTTAATTTCAAAATCATAAAAAAGTAATTACATGAAATAATTAAGTTAGATAAAAATACAAAAAAAAAGTGAATATTTATAAACACAAATACTAATTTCCATTTTTAAGTTGATAAATAAAGAAGACAATAAAATTAAAGCTTTTCAAAATAACTCAGTAACAGTAAAATCACTCTAAAACAGATTAAAAATACAAGAAACTCAAGTTTTAACCAACAAGGTCCAAGTTATTAATATCTTCCTAGATGCAACATAAGTAAGCCAAGACACAAAATTCTACTAACCTTTTATCATCTGTAGGTGGCATAATTGAATCTAAAACAACTTTGCGATTTGAGATTTTTACCATTTTGATGCAGTTAAAAATTTTACAAATTCTATACACTGTTGATGTTAAATAGATGAATTAGTTGATTTATCTAAACAGTTTAGGTTTTTAAATCATCACATAAATCAAAATATCCAATAATTAATTAGAGATAAATAAACTTTTATAATGAAATTTTTGAAGTGATAAACTTAATGGTACCAACTTGTAGCAGTAAGCCAGCTAACAGATTTGTATAAATTTACAGCAAATTGTAAAATTATATATGCATGTTATGGTAGTACATTAAACACTATGCCTATTCATTAGATATTTTGAAAAGTATATCAAACCTACACATTTTTTCATTATAATAAAATGTAATGAAAGTATATCTTTTGAAAAATACTACTAACAACAAATCATGTCAATAAGAATGATTTCTTATAAAATTCTCATGAAACTTTTTGAAACATACAATAACTAGTGATAGATATTTTAAAAATGAATTTTCATGAATTTGTTGACAAATGTAGAGTTTTATATGAATGTGTCCGTCTACTATATTAAAGAATTTATTTATTGCATCTATTAGAAATCCACCCAATTTTCAGAATTAACTTTGTTGCCAACATTTCCAAAAGTTTTCCTATCATAAAAGCTCCAAAACAATAAGCAAGCATTTGATTGTTCAATCTGATAGTAGTTACATCACTATTTGCAGCTATGATAGAAGCGGGAGCTACTTTTATAGAGCAAGTTCCATTAAAATCAGTTTCGTTAGACACACCAGTAGTTTGTTCTTTTTGATGAAACCATGCTTTTTGTGTCGTTAGTTGAAAAAGTACAGCTTTTATAAAGGTTTGTTTGTAATAGGATATTATGCTTTCAGAATAAGATACTGCAAATGAATGTACAGCTACAAAATTCAAAAGAGAGCTCAACGCATGGGTATTGTTAATTTGTCAAAAGAGAGCTCAACGCATGGGTATTGTTAATTTGTCCTAGTATCCAATCATTAACAGGATAACCGTACAATAAACTAGTCAATTCATTTTTAGTTGAATAACCAACAATTATTTGGGAATCATAAGCGGTGCTGTTTGTGAGGTTGCTTCCATTAACAGCATTTGATCCAAACTTTGGATAATTTGGTTCAGCTTGATGATTCTTAGTACTCATAATGATTAGAAGAAAACATAAAATTTCCGTAATTTTTTTCTTATAAAATTTTCTCTCTGAAGTTTTGCAGATCCATAATGTCAATGATATTATAAAGGTTTTCATTTTATAACTATTTTTACAAAGCTGAAAAATAAATTGTTTTATTAAAAGAGTAAAATTATATAAATTATAAGCTGTGTTAGAAATATAAGTAAATAATTGCTTAGCTTGCAATGTCTGATTTTTAAGGCCAGGAAAGTACGTTGGGCGGATGGAAAACATCTACTGTTTCCTATATTATCCGTTTCTTTTCATTTTAGGTTTTAAATAGCAAGAAATTAAACGAAAATTAAAAAAAAACTAGAAAAATAATAGAAGAATTTAAGAAAACCTAAGAAAACTAAAAAAAGTAAAAAACCAGGTATTAATTTAGTTTGCATGTAAACAACGTGTATAGGATGTATGAAATGAAATAAAATATTTCAATTTCACTGTATAAGTTTAAAAGCTTTTACTTTCTGAAGAGGCATACCCAGCTAACACTTATATGGAATAGCCGCAATCTCAGATACTCTATAATTGGACAAAGCCCAATAATTTGGTGATCATCATTTGATTGCGACCTCCATTGTTAGTGGTTTTCTTGCCTGACTTCAGTTGTTACAAAATCAACTAGCCCTGGTAGCTAGGCAGGCTAGATTTCTAATCGCAAATATGTGCACAACAGTACTCAATCTCAAACCTCTGACTTGTTAGGTGGATATGAAAGCTACTATACCTCGCCGAAAGACAATTAATTTTGTATACCTCAGTAAGCTTATTTTTCATATATCTTAAGTGTACGTAGGACTCGTTTTAAAAGAAGCATAATGCATCTATTAGAAATCCACCCAATTTTCATAATTAACTTTGTTGCCAACATTTCCAAAAGTTTTCCTATCATAAAAGCTACAAAACAACAAGCAAGCATTTGATTGTTCAAGCTGATAGTAGTTACATCGCTATTTGCAGCTATGATAGAAGCTGGAGGTACTTTTATAGAGCAAGTTCCATTAAAATCAGTTTCGTTAGACACACCAGCAGTTTGTTCTTTTTGATGAAACCATGCTTTTTGTGTCGTTAGTTGAAAAAGTACAGCTTTTATAAAGGTTTGTTTGTAATAGGATATTATGCTTTCAGAATAAGATACTGCAAATGAATGTACAGCTACAAAATTCAAAAGAGAGCTCAACGCATGAGTATTGTTAATTTGTCCTAGTATCCAATCATTAACAGGATAACCGTACAATAAACTAGTCAATTCATTTTTAGTTGAATAACCAATAATTATTTGGGAATCATAAACGGTGCTGTTTGTGAGGGTGTTTCCATTAACAGCATTTGATCCAAACTTTGGATAATTTGGTTCAGCGTGATGATTCTTAGTACTCATTATGATTAGAAGAAAACATAAAATTTCCGTAATTTTTTTCTTATAGAATTTTCTCTCTGAAGTTTTGCAGATCCATAATGTCAATGATATTATAAAGGTTTTCATTTTATAACTATTTTTACAAAGCTGAAAAATAAATTGTTTTATTAAAAGAGTAAAATTATATAAATTATAAGCTGTGTTAGAAATATAAGTAAATAATTGCTTAGCTTGCAATGTCTGATTTTTAAAGCCAAGAAGGTACGTTGGGCTGATGGAAAACATCTACTGTTTCCTATTTTATCCGTTTCTTTTCATTTTAGGTTTTAAATAGCGAGAAATTAAACGAAAATTAAAAAAAAACTAGAAAAATAATAGAAGAAATTAAGAAAACCTAAGAAAACTAAAAAAAGTAAAAAACCAGGTATTAATTTAGTTTGCATGTAAAAAACGTGTATAGGATGTATGAAATGAAATAAAATATTTCAATTTCACTGTATAAGTTTAACAGCTTTTACTTTCTGAAGAGGCATACCCAGCTAACACTTATATGGAATAGCCGCAATCTCAGATACTCTATAATTGGACAAAGCCCAATAATTTGGTGATCATCATTTGATTGCGACCTCCATTGTTAGTGGTTTTCTTGCCTGACTTCAGTTGTTACAAAATCAACTTGCCCTGGTAGCTAGGCAAGCTAGTTTTTTAATCGCAAATATGTGCGCAACAGTACTCAATCTCAAACCTCTGACTTTTTAGGTGGATATGAAAGCTACTATACCTCGCCGAAAGACAATTAATTTTGTAGACCTCAGTAAGCTTATTTTTCATATATGTTAAATGTACGTAGGACTCGTTTTAAAAGAAGCATAATGCATCTATTAGAAATCCACCCAATTTTCAGAATTAACTTTGTTGCCAACATTTCCAAAAGTTTTCCTATCATAAAAGCTCCAAAACAATAAGCAAGCATTTGATTGTCCAATCTGATAGTAGTTACATCACTATTTGCAGCTATGATAGAAGCTGGAGGTACTTTTATAGAGCAAGTTCCATTAAAATCAGTTTCGTTAGACACACCAGCAGTTTGTTCTTTTTGATGAAACCATGCTTTTTGTGTCGTTAGTTGAAAAAGTACAGCTTTTATAAAGGTTTGTTTGTAATAGGATATTATGCTTTCAGAATAAGATACTGCAAATGAATTTACAGCTACAAAATTCAAAAGAGAGCTAAGAGAGTTAAAAAACAGCGGCTTGATTTAGGTAAGATATGGTTAGGTTGCTAAAAGTAAATCAGCAGTGGGAAAGTCAGAAAAACTAAGTATTATGAGTAAACAGATTATGAAAAATCATAAGTTTCAACATCTAAATATAATATATAAATAAAAGGATTGAATAATAAAACTGTAAGTTAACATATCCCAAACACAATATGAAAAATAAGACGGAAAATGTAGAAACTATAGGTGTTTGACTTTACTTGTGAAGACAAATTATCAAATGATTTCTTTTTAAGAAAATATTAATAGAAATAATGGCAAATAATCCAGGGATGGATCTTAACACCTTAGTTATCCTGTAGGAAAAACTCTCAAAAGCAAAATGTTCAACATCTCAATTTAGTCTTGTGATCCGTATCTCATCCATCTTAAAATTGGCAAAGCTTTCAGAAGGTCGCTAGCAAAAGCGAATCCTTCCTCAATGAGGCTCCATTGAACATCTATTGTCCTATCTCCACCAGTAACTATAATCCTTAAGAGTGTAGCAATGCTATACAATTAACTCAACACAGTATAAGACTGAATGATAGTGGTCCAAAGGGATTAAATAATATTACATCTCAACTATCTTAAAAGCTATTTAAACCAAATAATTATGATTACAAAAGCAAATTTATTTTATTTTTTGTACGTATTTATTATGTTTTGGTTTTAGCTATTCAAAGATTTAAGTTATAAGTTATTTTCAAACGTAAGATATTCAGTATTGTAAATAGTTTGATTTTAAGTTTAGAATAAATGTTTTTGTCAGAAGTGTGCTGAGTTTTTGTAGGAAAAGAAAGAAAATATTTTAGCTGTCTAATTTTTATACTAATTTTACAACAATATTGAAAGATTTCTGTAAAAAGATTTGAAACATTTAATTTACTACAAATTTCTTTTGTTTTGTTTTTGGTTTTGGTAAACAGTTATTTCATAACTGCTATGCAACATAGAAAATAATACTTCAAGGACCGTTTATTCATCTATTTGTTGTTCCTGTTTTTCCCATGTCTGCAACATTAATTAAAGTTATAGGTTTTTTCTTAAGCCGTGATCCTTAAGACCTTTGCATTATGTTTCTGCAGTCATATTATTTCATGTTTGCTGTAAGAGCTGTGTATTTTCTGATTTGAAATTGTTTAAGAACTAAAAGTTCACAAATATCATTTACTTAATATTTCAAAAGATTACTGAAAGCATGCCTTTTGTAGTTGACTGGACTAGCTTTTTTTATGGTAATCGGAGTACGTATGAACATTAGATTTTTACTGCATAGGTAAATCTGATTGAAAAATTAGGTTTTGTGCCATGCATTCTTTTATTTCTATCTTCATGGTGACAGTTGAGTTTTTCATCATTGTTTACTAATGTCGTTAGCAGCTGCCTTTAAAGATATAATAGAAATCTATGAAAGATTTTATTTAGAAATATTTTCATAATACTATTGAGATTATTAATTTGAAGTCATTAATTTAATTTTTCATATTTTTAATCTTTTATTTTCTATTTTTATACTTGATAAATATTTTTAAACTAATTCTTGTTCTTTAAATGATAAAATTAATCTGTTAAACTTTATTTTGTATAAACTAACTTTTGCATTCAATAATATTTATATCTAATTTTGTTCTTAAAGAAAGTAATAAAAGAAAAGCTTTGTTTAAAAGTACAATATTTGTTTCTAATTGTTTATAAAATAGCCACAATACTGTTTTATTAATACTTATGGTAAATACTTTTTTTTTTAAATAATTTTATAACTTTATAAAATTTAGATAAAATTTTTGTGATGAAAATAATTTTGTCATATTTTTTAGTTTCATTAATAATAAAAGTTTGTTTTTCAGTACTAATTTTTTTTAGTTACTTTGATAATTTTAAATATTTATAAAAATATTTTATCATTTCTGTGGATTTTAATTTTTATTAGACTATTTTTTAGTATATAATTATTTGACAAAGTATTTTTTTGTTATTATTTTTCTACATTATATATATTTTTTGTAATTGCAAACAGTAAACTTATTCTTTTTTGCAATTAAAATAAACAATATATTAATAAATCAAATGTAGTTTGTATGCTTATTTGTTGTATAAATTTATCATAAAAATGTACACTGATATTTCTGGTGATGATTTTAAGTATAATGAATAATATTTATAATTTTATCTAAATTCAAAGATATACTTTACTGCAATTTTATAATATTTAAATTAAAAGATTTTTTTGAATTTACTTTAGATAAAATCTAATACATTTAAAAAATTCATTTACATTTTCTGATAAATAACCTTTTAAATACTTTTTAGGTTTACAAATACGATATAAATTAGTAATGGCACTAGTTAATGGAAGTTCTCCTCAATTCTTGTCACAGAACAAGAAGTATCTGGCTACCATGGAAACATTAAAAGATTTAAATAGAATGGATATGATGATCTCTCCAATGAATTTTGACAAAGTACAAATAATCACTCTCCAGTCAGTTACTGATCTATATATGAAGGAAAGATCTAATTTGAATGATGAAGAACAAATTAAGTCTCTCGCCAAATGGTGTGCCACAAAAATGCTGCTGAGTCATAGAGAAAATTCGGACATTAAAAAGTCCATACTGATTGTGGTTGCTACAGAATCAGATGGTTACCTTGTAATGGTGAACACAACCATGGATCCTCTGAATATTTATGATTATCTGCCATATATTAAAGTAACAGCAACTGATTATCGGATTACATTGATTACTAAAGATAACTTTAGAATGTATGAAAGATCAAAGGATGAATCCTTGAAATATATGAGTCAAATGCATGATAAAAATGGAAGTATTTGCTTTCTAGAAAAACAGAAACTATTAGTGACTTATGGATATCATTGTGACCCTGGGCATGTAGAAGTATTTGATTTAAAAACTATGAAGATTCGTATGGTATTTGAAGCCCATAAACATAAGTTGGTGGCTATTTCTTGTGATTTAAACAGTGATATGATTGCTACTGCTTCTGAACGTGGAACTGTTATTCGAGTATTTTTCGCTTCAACCGGAAAACGCTTCCGTGAGCTTAGGAGTTCTTTAGTTGGAGGAACGATTAATGCACTTGCTATTAGTTCGGATTGTAAAGTAGTGGCAGCTATTTACTCTGATGGACTTGTTAATTTATTCAAGCTACCAACGTTTTGCCAGCAGGATGCCGTAAAATCTATGGTTGTTGATAATATGAGCAGACTTTTATCAAGTTATCTACCATTTTCTGAATACATTAGTCAACTTCCTGTATCTAAGTCGTTTTATGCTGAAGCTGATGTAACTGTTGTTCAATTATTTAAGGAAACTCATTACGTTCTTATGGAGTTGGTTCAAAAGAATCAGCAGAAAATATTTTATAAAATTAATTTACGGAATACACAAATTGATTCTGTTGATGCCGTTGACGTAATTTGACATGCATGTGTGATTTATTCGTAATTAAATTGATTTAAATAAGTTTCTGCCTGTTAAACATAATGCTGCTATCATAAAGTATTAGTATCTTATTAATAATTCTTTGTATTTAATTTATTTAGGTTAGATCTCTAAGTTTAAATCATCAAATAAAAGCAACAGATTTATAAAGTTAAAAAGCGTCAAAAATTATATAAAGTTTAAAAGTTTTATTTATATAAAGAATGTTTTGAGGTACAAAGAAAGTGCAGAGATGACCAGATAGTGAGAAAAATATGAAAGACAGATCGACAGGTACAATGGACATAAGGTAGGATAGAATAGTAGTATATGCCTGTACAGTTTCTTGTAGCCTGCTTGAAGTAAGATGTTCTTTTTTATGCATCAAATTAGTGTTGCATTAGAGTAGCATCATCAGCAAGCATAAGTTTGAAATCATGTTAGGTAAGATTTACATCTTAGAAGTCTCAAATTGAATAAAAAAATATTAAACTGGTGGATAGTTTTTCATTAGTAAATATGCTCTTTAAGATTAAAAAAAATATTTAGGTGTGCTTTGGTCGACCATGGCCATGCAGGATGTGCTATGACAGATGAAGTTAAACATAAATCAAAACACCATGAGATGTAAAGGAAAAAAAGAAGAAAATTTAGTCAATTGTTCAGTTCTTGTGAACAGAGCATTGAAAGAAAATAATTAACAAAAATGTATAAGTTTTGTTGACATTTTTTTATTTAACTTGTTTGGTTTTTACCATTTAATAAACTTTTCTCTATTGTTGTGGAAAAGATTTAATTTTCTTAATTTTGTTTTAAGAAGTAGTAGTAAAATAATTAAAATAAGATTTGCTTTTAGTTTCATTCTAATAAACAACTTTTCTAAATGTTGTCCATCAATCAATAAAACACTTTTGCCTATTAATTAAAAAAAATATTTCTTTCTGTGAAGCTAATATAAGCTGTAAATAGACTGTTTGAGTCTATAGATAGTTATATTAGCCTTAACACCTCAATGAATTTTCAACAATGGTTTATTGTCAAGTTTAAGCAAAGATTTGATGTTATTTTTTATCTAGATTCCAATTAAAATTAGTTATGATGTTATTGAAAAGAGAAAAATTCTACTTTAGTGTTAACTCTAAAAATCATATCAAAACTAAATGACCATGCCTGACGCTCAAACTATCTCTCATCAACAACTAAAGAAACCTTTCGAAAAAATTCTAAGACGCAAGATATACAAAAAGATCTCACTGTAGTCTTGTGATTCGTATCTCAACCACCTTTAAAATTACTTAAGGTCTTAATGAAAACGTTCAGAAAGTCGTTACCAAAAGAAATTACTTCCTCAATGATCCTCCAGTGATCAGCTATTGTCCTATTTCCAAACGTATTCTTAAAAAGTATAACAAGTAAAGCAACGGTACACACTAAACAAAGCAAAGTATAATACTAAATGACAGTAGTTTATAGGGAATGAACAATATTACATCTCAACCAACGAAGTTCTATCTGATTTTCAACGCAAAATACAAATGCACAAAATACAAAACAATGTACATACAAATAACCTCTGAAGAAAGCTCTTCTACTCCGTATACTGCAATTCGTTAAGGTCATTTTGATGTCTGTGACAAAATAATAGACGGTTGGTGTAAGGAAGCTGTTGTAACAAAGTTTTGTATATTGAATCAAAGAACCACAAGAAATATAACAGTACAGTGGATATGAAAGAAGTTCAGGCGCCACAAAGTTTGTTGTCCCGATTCCACTATTCTCGTGTTTGCTGTAGTTCTTACAAACTATAAGGGGGTCACTAATATTCTTGGATAAACGCCCATATTTCTCCTGTGGCGGTTTGTGAGTACTTCCTACCTGCTCTTGCTCGCAGCGAAAAAGCTTTCGCTTCCTTATTGATCCCTGATTAGATCCAGTAGAGCCTCTTGCTTGTTCTGTCGCCCTTGAAGTAGATCTCCCCTGTTTCTCATTTAGCTTTTCTTCTTTATTACAACAAGAGCGTCAATAAATAGTTTCATTATGCTGAGTAGCAAACAAATATTAACTTCACTGAAGCATTAATTCTATTAATTAGTAGGCAAAAATGGTTTGTATTCATTGATGGAGCGCAATTAGCAAAGTTGTTTAATTGTATAAAATTAAAGACAAATCAATCAAAAACAAAGTATACATATGAAATAGTTTCAATTGAGAAACGTTTTAAATTTATATGTCTTTACAAAGAATAAATCAATATTCAACAAACTTTACTTCTATATACTTGTGATTTAACAGTAAAATATTTCTCTGTGGACGAAAGTGTATTTTTTATCATTCTTCAAAACTACTCTCATTCGAGTCTAAGTATGTTATGGTTATAATTTACCATTAGTATACTTCTCACTGTTATTAGTCACCTTCTTAAAAAAATAATTAATGCTACTTGTATAGAGTTATTATCTTTGCTTTTATTAAACCAAATCTCGTAGTTTTGTGTTTATCCGTTTTTTGGGGTAAATTTTGGAAAAAATTTATAATTAATTTTTTTTAAAACTTTAGTTTATATAACAACCTCTTATAAATCATTTAAGTCAAAACTTTATTTAGTTTATAGAATATTTTGAATTGAAATTTTAAAGTTGCAAATTGATTGAATAATTTATCTAAGTTATTAAATTATTTATTATTTCATGATTGTTTATATCAGCTTTTTTTAATTCATTTGTGTCAATATTTTTGTATTTGATTATTTATCATTATTCTTTTTTTGTTTTAATGAGGGAATTTGATTGAATCATTATTATAATTTACTACCTTTTACAGTGTTTTATAGTTTTTTTTATTTTAAATTTTATTCTAAATTTTATATTTACTCTTAATTTCTTTATCTAAATTGCATTACTGTTTGTTTGTTATAAAACACTGCTTTCTAATACTTTTGTTTTTTAAAATTGCTTTTTTATTTTCATATAATTATATAATCTGTTTTTAATATATTCTTTAATATAGTAGACGGACACATTCATATAAAACTCTACATTTGTTTACAAATTCATGAAAATTCATTGTTAAAATACCTATCACTAGTTATTGTATGTTTCAAAAAGTTTCAAGAGAATTTTATAGAAAATAATTCTTATTGACATGAATTTTTGTTAGTAGTATTTTTCAAAATATATACTTTCATTACATTTTATTACAGTGAAAAAAATGTGTAGGTTTGATTTACTTTTCAAGTTATTTAAAGAATAGGCATATTGTTTAATGTACTACCATTACATGCATATATAATTTTACGATTTGCCGTAAATTAAAAAAATCTGTTAGCTGGCTTACTGCTACAAGTTGTAACTATAAAGTTTTCATCACTTCAAAAAGTTCATTTTAAAAGTTTTACAAAAATTGAATATATTTTTTTGAAAAAGTTTTTCATTTGTAATTATATATTATCAATCTTTAATTATTCATTTGATATTTTGATTTATGTGATAATTAAACTGTTTAGATAAATCAACTAATTCATCTATTTAACATCAACAGTGTATAGATTTTGTAAATTTTTTAACTGCATCAAAATGGTAAAAAGATCAAATAGCAAAGTTGTTTTAGATTCAATTATGCCACCTACATATGATAAAAGGTTAGTAGAATTTTGTGTCTTGGTTGCTTATGTTGCTGCTAGGAAGATATTAATAACTTGGACCTTGTTGGTTTAAACATGAGTTTCTTGTATGTTTAATCTGTTTTAGAGTGATTTTACTGTTACTGAGTTATTTTGAAAAGTTTTAATTTTATTGTCTTCTTTATTTATGAACTTAAAAATGGAAATAAGTATTTGTGTTTGTAATTATTCACTTTTTTTTGTATTTTTATCTAACTTAATTATTATATGTAATTACTTTTTTATGATTTTGAAATTAAAATAAATTATAATTTTGGTTTTTTTAGAGATGAATTTTTGGAAGTTGAGAAATGTATCAATCTTCGGCAACTCAATCTAGATGACTTTTATCAAACTTCTGAAATTTGTGATGTAAATATCAAAGTAAAAATGGACCACTTGGAAAGAAGTTTCAATTATAACAAAGAATTATAAGCGGCAGCCTCTCCTTATTTTGAAGCTATGTTTCGTGGTGAGTTAGGTTAAAAGATTCAATTTCAGTTTTTAAAAAACTGAATACATAAACACAAAAGCTATTTGAATTTCTAAGGTGGATTTAAAGAAGCACATTCTGAAGAAGTTATCATAAATGGTGTAGACCCAAATGTATTTTCTGATCTTGTAGATTATATTTACGAGGAAACTATACTAGTCAATAATGAAAATGTTGAAAACTCATGATTACAGATTCCATGTATCAAATAAATGGTTTACAGAAGTTATGTAGCAAGTGAGCCAGTTTTATTAAACAGTTTCTTTTATTAGTTTTTGTAACTTTGATCTATCTATTACAGCTTTTTGGAAAGTCAAATAGAGATTTCCAACAGCTTCGAATTGGCAACCTTTGCTGAGAACTATGGATATATGGAGCTTTTTACTAAATTTAACAAATTTATTGGAAAAAACTTTATAGAAGTAAGAAAATATAGAAATGTTTTATGAAGTCGAATGATGGTTTCCACTTCATCAAGCATAAATAATTATGAAATATATACTTGCATGGTTATTTCTACTGTACTTGTTCAATTAATAGTTAATAAGAACAAGTTCTTGATTTATCACATGATTCATTCCAGATTTCACAAACTGAAGAATTCAAATTACAACCAGACACTGTAATTTCTAAAATAATAACTAATGATGAGCTTCATGTGATTTCTGAATCCCATGTTTTCAATGCTCTTCTAGATTGGATCAAATATGATTTAACTTCAAGAAAACATTGCTTAAATATACTAATTAAGAACGTAAGTATCTAGAAAGTGTAAAGTTGTAACTTTTGAGTATAAAATTGTGATTTCTCCAGGTGCGATGCCATTTGTTACAACCAAATTTTATTTCTATGCAATTAGAAAATTGTGAAATAACTAAAGCTATTTGCTATAAATATCTTAGCAAGGTCCTTGAAGACCTCAAAGCTAACATCCTAGTTGAAACTAAGTCAAGACAAGTTAATATTCCGCAGGTAAGATTATTTACTTAAATAGTTTTTACTTCAACAACTGACATATGACTTCACAGGTGATCTACATTGTAGGTGAATTAGATAAATCTGCTGATATATCATTGAAAAGTGTAGAGTTTCGTTTGTTTGAAACAAATAATTGCTTTAAACTTCCAAAGCTATGTCTTTCAAATCCATCAAGTTCAGTTGTAATAAACGGTTTCATTTATATGTTAAAGACGAATGGTGGTATGGAAAGGTTAGAAGCATGAAACAAATGATGACATCATCATTAAAAACTAAATATGACGTCATCATATGTCTAGATACGACCCAATTCTAAATCAGTGGAAAAAGTGCAAGAGTTTACTGGAGGGATTGTGTTTGCCGACACTGCAAGGCATAGACAACGAATTGTATGTTATTGAAACTTTTGATGATGGCAAAAGATTGATAAATTGAGTGATGAAATGACATTTCAACCAAAACTCCACTTATCAAAAAATTTTTTTGCAGATACGATCCGATCACTGATGAATGGACTGAAAGAGCTTCACTAAATAGACGTCGTGACTATTTCGGTTGTGTTGTCTTCAATCGGATATTGTTTGTTGTCGGTGGTGGTAAAGACTTCGGTGATTCAGTTGCTTGTGTTGACAGCTATGATACACACAAAGATGAATGGACTTCTGTAAAATCGATGTTGACACCTCGATGGGAGCCAGGTACTTGCTGATGACTTCTTGATGATCTTTTGTTCTTATGATGAATACTAATACTTAAATCATTAAAGGTGTAGTCACCCTCGGCAACTATATTTACGCTATTGGTGGTTGGAATGAGGAAGAATTAAAGTCTGTTGAGAGATACGATGTTCTGAATGATAATTGGGAATTTGTAGCAAGCATGAAATATGCAAGAGTATGCCCAAAAGCTGTTGTCTTTAATAAGAAGATTTATGTTTTTGGTACGTTTCTTATTCTGTTTCTAATTCAAAAACTTTCCAATCAGAATTTTTGATGGTTTTTAAATTTTTAAAAATAATAATAGAAATTAATCACAATTTATAGATGTTTACAATGGTTGGCATAATTGTGATGAGCTTTATGATTGTTTCAGGAGGTATATCCGGAGACGATTTAGGTGTTGAGGCTGTTGAATGTTACAATGAAGTAACAAACAAATGGGAAAAAGTTGCAAGAACTAATGAATGGATTGATGAAGTCATAGTCAGCTATCAACCATGTGTAACCGACAAATGTGTAGATTTCCCATTTTAATAAATACATTTTACTACAAAACTTCTACAAAGCTTATTTTCAGTAAAAAGTTGCTTTTTAGGTCACTCAAAGGTTCTTCAAATACATTTAGTAAAATATCAAATTGTTCATATATGAATATTTAATGTTTTTAATTGTTAAATAGTTTCCAAAATATAATAATGCTTTTTAGCGCTTTAAAGCAAATATTATAACAATTTAATAACTTTTTTGAAATTTACTATTTAATAAACTTTTCTTTGTTGTTGGGAACAATTTAATTTCTTTTTTTAGTTTTAAGAAGAGAAAGTAAAATAATTAAAATATGATTTGCTCTTAATTTCAAACAATTATACAACTTTTCCAATTGCTGTCCATCAATCAATACAAAACACTTTTCTATAAACTAAAAGAAATATTTCTTTCGGGGACGCAAATTTTTGGCGATGGAGAGACTGTTTGAGTTAATAATAAGAATCATATCAAAACTAAGTGAACAAATCTGACGCTCATACTATTCCTCATCAACAACTAGATATCTTTTCAAGATAATAATAATAGAAAAAATGCATATTTAATAGCTAAGTTATCCTGTAGGAAAAACTCTCAAAAGCAAGATGGGTAACATCTCAATGTAGTCTTGTGATCCATATCTCATCCATCTTACAAATGTCAAAACTTTTAATGGAAGCTTTCAGAAAGTTGCTACCAAAAGCGATTCCTTCTTCAATGAGCCTCCATTGATCTGCTATTGTCTTGTCTCCACCAGTGACTATAATCCTTAAATGTGTAGAAAAGGTATACACTTAACACAACACAGTATAATGCTGAATGGCACTGGTCCAAAGGGATTGAACAATATCACATCTCAACTATCTTAAAAGCTATTCAAACCGAATAACTGTGATTACTAAAGCAAATATATTTTATTTTTTTGTACTTATTTATTATGTTTTGGTTTTAGCTCATTCAAAGATTTAAGTTATAAGTTATTTTTAAACGTAAGATATTCAGTATTGTAAATAGTTTGATTTTAAGTTTAAAATAAATTTTTTTATCAGAAGTCTGCTGAGTTTTTGTAAAAAAAGAAAGAAATATATTTTAGCTGTCTAATTTTTATACTAATTTTACAACTATATGGAAAGCATTCTGTAAAAGGATTTGAAACATTTAATTTACTACAAATTTCTTTTGTTTTGTTTTTGGTTTTGGTAAACGGTTAGTAATAAATGTTATGCAACATTGAAAATATTACTTCAAGGACCGTTTATTCATTTATTTGTTGTTCCTGTTTTTCTCATGTTTTCAATATTAATTAAAGTTATAGGTTTTTTCATAAGTTGTGATCCTTAAGACCTTTGCATTATGTTTCTGCAATCATATTAATTCATGTTTGCTGTAAGAGCTGTGTATTTTCTGATTTGAAATTGTTTAAGATCTAAAAGTTCACAACTATCATTTACTTAATATTTCAAAAGATTACTGAAATCATGCCTTTTGTAGTTGACTTAACTAGCTTTTTTTATGGTAATCGCAGTACGTATGAACAGTGGATTTTGCACAGTATAGGTAAATATGATTGAAAAATTAGTTTTTGTGCCATGCATTCTTTTATTTCTATCTTCATGGTGACAGTTGAGTTTTCATCATTGTTTACCAATGTCGTTAGCAGCTGCCTTTTAAGTTATAATAGAAATCTATGTAAGATTTTATTTAGAAATATCTTCATAATACTATTGAGATTATTAATTTGAAGTCATTAATTTATTTTTTCATATTTTTAATCTTTTATATTCTATTTTTATACTTGATAATTATATTTAATCTAATTCTTGTTCTTTAAATGATAATATTAATCTGTTAAACTTTATTTTGTATAAACTAACTTTTGCATTCAATAATATTTATATTTAGTTTTGTTCTTAGGGAAAATTATGAAAGAAAAGCTTTGTTTAAAAGTATAATATTTGTTTCTAATTTTTAATAAAATAGCCACAATACTGTTTTATTCATACTTATGGCAATTACTTTTTTTTTTTAATAATTTTATAACTTTATAAAATTTAGATAACATTTTTGTGATGAAAATAATTTTGTCATATTTTTTAGTTTCATTAATAATAAAAGTTTATTTTTCAGTACTAATTTTTTTTAGTTACTTTGATAATTTTAAATATTTATAAAAATATTTTATCATTTCTGTGGATTTTAATTTTTATTAGACTATTTTTTAGTATATAATTATTTGACAAAGTACATTTTTGTTAAAATTTTTCTACATTATATATTTTTTTGTAATTGTAAAGAGTAAACTTATTCTTTTTTGCAATTAAATTAGACAATATTTTATTGAATCAAATGTAGTTTTTTTGGTTATTTTTCCTATAGATTTATCATCAAAATTTTTGCTGATATTTCTGGTGATAATTTTGTAGTATAGTATAATGAATAATTTTATCTAAATTTAAATTTATACTTTACTGTGAAATTTTATAATATTTAAATTTAAAGATTTTTTTGAATTTACTTTAGATAAAATCTAATACATTTAAAAATTTCATTTACATTTTCTGACAAATAACGTTATAAATACTTTGTAGGTTTACAAATACGATATAAATTTAGTAATGGCACTAGTTAATGGAAGTTCTCCTCAATTCTTGTCACAAAACAAGAAGTATCTGGTTACCATGGAAACATTAAAAGATTTAAATAGAATGGATATGATGATCTCTCCAATGAATTTTGACAAAGTACAAATAATCACTCTCCAGTCAGTTACTGATCTATATATGAAGGAAAAATCTAATTTGAATGATGAAGAACAAATTAAGTCTCTCGCTAAATGGTGTGCCACAAAAATGCTGCTGAGTATTAGAAAAAATTCAGACATTAAAAAGTCCTTGCTGATTGTGGTTGCTACAGAATCAGATGGTTACCTTGTAATGGTGAACACAACCATGGATCCTATGAATATTTATGATTATCTGCCATATATTAAAGTAACTGCAACTGATTATCGGATTACATTGATTACTAAAGATAACTTTGGAATGTATGAAAGATTAAAGGAAGAATCCTTGAAATATTTCAGTCAAATGCATGATAAAAATGGAAGTATTTGCTTTCTAGAAAAACAGAAACTATTAGTGACTTATGGATATCATTGTGACCATGGGCATGTAGAAGTATTTGATTTAAAAACTATGAAGATTCGTATGGTACTTGAAGCTCACAAACATAAGTTGGTGGCTATTTGTGGTGATTTAAACAGTGATATGATTGCTACTGCTTCTGAACGTGGAACTGTTATTCAAGTATTTTAGTTTAGATAACAACCTCTTATAGATCATTTAATTCAAAATTTTATTTAGTTCATAAAATAATTTGAATTGAAGTTTTAAAGTTGCAAATTGATTGAATAATTTCTCTAAGTTATTATATTGTTTATTATTTCATGATTTTTTATATCAGCTTTTTTAATCCGTTTGTGTCAATATGATTTTTATAAATTTATTATTATTTTTTATATTTTAATAAAGGAAATTGATTGAATCATTATTATAATTTATTATCTTTTATAGTGTTAAAGAGTTTTTTATTTTATATTTTATATCTAAATTTTATATTTACTCTCAATTTCTTTATCAAAATGCATTACTGTTTGTTTGTTATAAAACACCGCTTTCTAAAACTTTTGTTTTTTATAATTGTTTTTTTTTTCATATAATTATATAAGGTCTTTTTAGTACATTATTTAATATAGTAGACGGACACATTCATATAAAACTCTACATATGTTAACAAATTCATGAAAATTCATTGTTAAGATACCTATCACTAGTTATTGTATGTTTCAAAAAATTTCAAGAAGGATTTTATAAACTATCATTCTTATTGACATGATTTTTTGTTAGTAGTATTTTTCAAAAGATATACTTTCATTACATTCTATTAAAATTAAAAAAATATGCAGGTTTGATATCTTTTTCAAATATCTAATGAATAGGCATATATTGTTTAATGTACTACCATTACATGCATATATAATTTTACGATTTGCTGTAAATTTATACAAATCTGTTATCTGGCTTACTGCTACAAGTTGGAGCCATAAATGTTTCATCACTTCAAAAAATTCATTATAAAAGCTTTAAAAAAATTGATAATATTTTGTTGAAATAGTTTTTTCTTTTGTAGTTATATATTATTTATATTTAATTATTTATTTGATATTTTGATTTATGTGATAGTTTTAAAACTTATACCGTTTAGATAAATCAATTAATTCATTTATTTAACTTCAACAGTGTATAGAATTTGTAAATTTTTCAACTGCATCAAAATGGTAAAAAGATCAAATAGCAAAGTTGTTTTCGATTCAATTATGCCACCTACAGATAATAAAGAGTTAGTAGAATTTTGTGTCTTGGCTTATTTATGTTGCATCTAAACAGATATTAATAACTTGAACCTTGTTAGTTTAAACTTGAGTTTGTTATATTTTTAATATGTTGTATAGTGATTATACTGTTAGTGAGTTATTTTGATGAGTTATAATTATATCTATTTTTTTTATTTATCAACTTAAAAATGGAAATTAGTATTTGTGCTTGTAATTATTCACTTTTTTTGTATTTTTATCTAACTTATATGTTTCATGTAATTACTTTCTTATGACTTTGAAATCAAAATAAATTATAATTTTGGTTTTTTTAGAGATGAATTCTTGGAAGTTGAGAATTGTATCAATCTTCAACAACTCAATCTAGATGACTCCTATAAAACTTATCAGATTTGTGATGTCAATATCAAAGTAAAAATGGACCACTTGAAAAGAAGTTTCAATTGTAACAAAGAATTATTAGCGGCAACCTCTCCTTATTTTGAAGCTATGTTTCGTGGTGAGTTAGATTAAAAGATTCAATTTCAGTTTAGAAAAAAAATGAATATATAAACATAAAAACAATATGAATTTCTAAGGTGGATTTAAAGAAGCACATTCTGAAGAAGTTATCATAAATGGTGTGGACCCAAATGTATTTTCTGATCTTTTAGAATATATTTACAAAAAAACTATACTAGTCAATAAGGAAAATGTTGAGAAACTCATGATCGCAGATTCAATGTATCAAATAAATGGTTTAGAGAAGTTATGTAGCAAGTAAGCTAGTTTTATAAAACAGTTACTTTTATTAGTTTTTGTAACTACGCTTTATCTATTACAGCTTTTTGGAAAGTCAAATAGAGATTTCCAACAGCTTCGAATTGGCAACCTTTGCTGAGAACTATGGATATATGGAGCTTTTTACTAAATTTAATAAATTTATTGGAAAAAACTTTATAGAAGTAAGAAAATAGAGAATTGTTTTATTAAGTCGAATGATTGTTTCCACTTCATCAAGCATAAATAATTATGAAATATATACTTGCATGGTTATTTCTACTGTACTCGTTCAATTAATAGTTAATAAGAACAAGTTCTTGATTTATCACATGATTCATTCCAGATTTCACAAACTGAAGAATTCAAATTACAACCAGACACTGTAATTTCTAATATAATAACTAATGATGAGCTTCATGTGATTTCTGAGTCCCAAGTTTTCAATGCTCTTCTAGATTGGATCAAATATGATTTAACTTCAAGAAAACACTCTTTAAATATACTAATTAAGAACGTAAGTATCTAGAAAGTGTAAAGTTGTAACTTTTGAGTATAAAATTGTGATTTCTCCAGGTACGATGCCATTTGTTACAACCAAATTTTATTTCTATGCAATTAGAAAATTGTGAAATAACTAAAGCTATTTGCTATAAATATCTTAGCAAGGTCCTTGAAGACCTCAAAGCTAACATCCCAGTTGAAAGCAAGTCAAGACAAGTTAATATTCCGCAGGTAAGATTATTTACTTAAATAGTTTTCACTTCAACAACTGACATATGACTTCACAGGTGATCTACGTTGTAGGTGAATTAGATAAATCCGCTGATAAATCATTGAAAAGTGTAGAGTTTCGTTTGTTTGAAACGAATGTTTGCTTTAAACTTCCAAAGCTATGTCTTTCAAATCCTTCGAGTTCAGTTGCAATTAACGGTTTCATTTATATGTTAAAGACGAATGGTGGTATGGAAAGGTTAGAAGCATGAAACAAATGATGACATCATCTTTACAAACTAAATATGACGTCATCATATTTCTAGATACGACCCAATTCTAAATCAGTGGAAAAAGTGCAAGAGCTTACAGGAAGGATTGTGTTTGCCGACACTTGAAGGCATAGACAACGAATTATATGTTATTGAAACTTTTGATGATGGCAAGAGATTGCAAAAGTGAGTGATGAAATGACATTTCAACCAAAACTTCACTCATCAAAAAATATTTTTGCAGATACGATCCGATCACTGATGAATGGACTGAAAGAGCTTCACTAAATAGACGTCGTGACTATTTCGGTTGTGCTGTCTTCAATCGGATATTGTTTGTTGTCGGTGGTGGTGAAGACTTCGGTGATTCAGTTGCTTGTGTTGACAGCTATGATACACATAAAGATGAATGGACTTCTGTAAAATCGATGTTGACACCTCGATGGGAGCCAGGTACTTGCTGATGACTTCTTGATGATCTTTTGTTCTTATGATGAAAACTAATACTTAAATCATTAAAGGTGTAGTCACCCTCGGCAAATATATTTACGCTATTGGTGGTTGGAATGAGGAAGAATTAAAGTCTGTTGAGAGATACGATGTTCTGAATGATAATTGGGAATTTGTAGCAAGTATGAAACATGCAAGAGTTTGCCCAAAAGCTGTTGTCTTTAATAAGAAGATTTATGTTTTTGGTACGTTTTTATTCTGCTTCTAATTCAAAAACTTTCCAATTAGAATTTTTGATGAATTTTAAATTTTTAAAAATAATAATAGAAATTAATCACAATTTATAGATGTTTACAATGGTTGGCATAATTGTATTGAGTTTTTTGATTGTTTCAGGAGGTATATCTGGAGAAGATTTAGGTGTTGAGGCTGTTGAATGTTACAATGAAGTAACAAACAAATGGGAAAAAGTTGCAAGAACTAATGAATGGATTGATGAAGTCATAGTCAGCTATCAACCATGTGTAACCGACAAATGTGTAGATTTCCCATTTTAATAAATACATTTTCTTCAAAACTTCTACAAGGCTTATTTTCAGTAAAAAGTTGCTTTTTAGGTCACTCAAAGGTTCTTCAAATACATTTAGTAAAATATCAAATTGTTCATATATGAATATTTAATGTTTTTAATTGTTTGATAGTTTCCAAAATATAATAATGTTTTTTAGCGCTTTAAAGCAAATATTATAACAATTTAATAAACTTTTCTTTGTTGTTGCGAACAATTTGAATTCTTTTTTTAGTTTTAAGAAGAGAAATTAAAATAATTAAAATATGATTTGCTCTTAATTTCAAACAATTATACAACTTTTCCAATTGCTGTCCATCAATCAATACAAAACACTTTTCCTATAAACTAAAAGAAATATTTCTTTCGGGGACGCAAATTTTTGGCGATGGAGAGACTGTTTGAGTTAATAATAAGAATCATATCAAAACTAAGTGAAAATATCTGACGCTCATACTATTCCTCATCAACAACTAGAGAAACCTGGCAGAAAAACTATAGTACACATGATATATCAAACTTATCTACTCAGCTGAATAGTCACAGAGATTGCATGGATACTTTTTATCAGATGAATGTTTTCCTTTAAGATGAAATTCAATAACTTTCTTATGACAAAAAATATCCTTACAAAACTCGCAGTGACAAAAAACAGCTGCAAAAAAATTGTTTTATTACAAAATTAATTTCATTCTAGTACTACAAACATCAATAAGAGTTATTTCTATACAAATAACTACAAAAGAAATTCAATTTATATCTTTTTAGCAATTCAGAATTACTTTTCAGTTACTATATTTCTTTCTGAGGACTCTTAGCTGGAAAAAATTACTTGTAGTTATTTATAAGGTTGTCTTTGTGACTATTTAGACTATTTAACTTTTTGAGTTTTTAATTAAAGTAATTCTTAAATAATTTAATATTTTTTTACTAAATAAATATCTTCTAACTTTTGTTTTCATCATTTGGGGCATCTTCTAAATCTTCATACTCATTCATGCCATCAAGAACATTTCTAGCTTTTTTTCATTATCATCTGCAGTATCATCATTGTCATCTTTATCACCATCATCAAGAACATTCTTCATTTGATCTTCATCATCACAACCATTAACAGCATTTTTTATGTGATCTTCATCATCACAACCATCTAGATTATTTTTAATGTGTTATTCATTTCCATTTTCAAAATCGCAATCATTAACGTCATTTAGGTCTTTATCATCAAGAAAATTTCCATCCAAATTTTCATAATCATTACTTTCAACAACATCTTCAACTGATTTTATTTCAAGAGAATTATCATCCAATTTATTTTGGTTGTTACTTTAATGATTCAAATAAAGTTGTTCTTGAATGACTTCAGAAGAATCTGTAATAATAGAATCAATTGAAAACCCCCAGTACAAGTTATTTTGGTCATGTTAAGCGTCTTAGTGATATTCCTGATCAAAACAGATTACTAATATATAATGATAATAATAATATATTATCTACAATGTACATGGGTTACTGTTTGTGATAATTTTATATGTTTCATGTAATTACTTTTTTATGACTTTGAAATCAAAATAAATTATAATTTTGGTTTTCTTAGAGATGAATTCTTGGAAGTTGAGAATTGTATCAATCTTCGGCAACTCAATCTAGATGACTCCTATCAAACTTATCAGATTTGTGATGTCAATATCAAAGTAAAAATGGACCACTTGGAAAGAAGTTTCAATTTTAGCAAAGAATTATTAGCGGCAGCCTCTCCTTATTTTGAAGCTATGTTTCGTGGTGAGTTAAATTAAAAGATTCAATATCAGTTTTAAAAAACTTCAATACATAAACACAAAAACTATTTGAATTTCTAAGGTGGATTTAAAGAAGCACATTCTGAAGAAGTTATCTTAAATGGTGTGGACCCAAATGTATTTTCTGATCTTGTAGATTATATTTACGAGAAAACTATACTAGTCAATAATGAAAATGTTGAGAAACTCATGATTGCAGATTCCATGTATCAAATAAATGGTTTACAGAAGTTATGTAGCAAGTGAGCCAGTTTTATTAAACAGTTTCTTTTATTAGTTTTTGTAACTACGATCTATCTATTACAGCTTTTTGGAATGTCAAATAGAGATTTCCAACAGCTTCAAATTGACAACCTTTGCTGAAAACTATATGGAGCTTTTTACTTAACTTAACAAATTTATTGGAAAAAACTTTATAGAAGTAAGAAAATAGAGAAATGTTTTATTAAGTCGAATGATTGTTTCCACTTCATCAAGCATAAATAATTATGAAATATATACTTGCATGGTTATTTCTACTGTACTTGTTCAATTAGTAGACATTAAGAACAAGTTCTTGATTTATCACATGGTACTTTCAAGATTTCACAAACTGAAGAATTTATATTACAACCAGACACTGTAATTTCTAAAATAATAACTAATGATGAGCTTCATGTGATTTCTGAGTCCCAAGTATTCAATGCTCTTCTAGATTGGATCAAATATGATTTAACATCAAGAAAGCATTGCTTAACTATACTAATTAAGAACGTAAGTATCTAGAAATTGTAAAGTTGTAGACTTATGAGTATAAAATTGTGATTTCTCCAGGTACGATGCGATTTGTTACAACCAAATTTTATTTCTATGCAATTAGAAAATTGTGAAATAACTAAAGCTATTTGCTATAAATATCTTAGCAAGGTCCTAGAAGACCTCAAAGCTAACATCCTAGTTGAAACTAAGTCAAGACAAGTTAATATTCCGCAGGTAAGATTATTTACTTAAATAGTTTTTACTTCAACAACTGACATATGACTTCACAGGTGATCTACGTTGTAGGTGAATTAGATAGATCCGCTGATAAATCATTGAAAAGTGTAGAGTTTCGTTTGTTTGAAACGAATGTTTGCTTTAAACTTCCAAAGCTATGTCTTTCAAATCCATCAAGTTCAGTTGTAATAAACGGTTTCATTTATATGTTAAAGACGAATGGTGGTATGGAAAGGTTAGAAGTATGAAACAAATGATGACATCATCATTACAAACTAAATATGACGTTATCATATTTCTAGATACGACCCAATTCTAAATCAGTGGAAAAAGTGCAAGAGTTTACAGGAGGGATTGTGTTTGCCGACACTTCAAGGCATAGACAACGAATTATATGTTATTGAAACTTTTGATGATGGCAAGAGATTGCAAAAGTGAGTGATGAAATGACATTACAACCAAAACTTCACTCATCAAAAAATATTTTTGCAGATACGATCCGATCACTGATGAATGGACTGAAAGAGCTTCACTAAATAGACGTCGTGACTATTTCGGTTGTGCTGTTTCAATCGGATGTTGTATGTTGTCGGTGGTGGTGAAGACTTCGGTGATTCAGTTGCTTGTGTTGACAGCTATGTTACACACAAGGACGAATGGACTTCTGTAAAATCGATGTTGACACCTCGATGGGAGCCAGGTACTTGCTGATGACTTCACGATGATCTTTTGTTCTTATGATGAAAGCTAATACTTAAATCATTAAAGGTGTAGTCACCCTCGGCAACTATATTTACGCTATTGGTGGTTGGAATGAGGAAGAATTAAAGTCTGTTGAGAGATACGATGTTCTGAATGATAATTGGGAATTTGTAGCAAGTATGAAACATGCAAGAGTATGCCCAAAAGCTGTTGTTTTTAATAAGAAGATTTATGTTTTTGGTACGTTTTTATTCTGTTTCTAATTCAAAAACTTTCCAATCAAAATGTTTGATGGTTTTTAAATTTTTAAAAATAATAATAGAAATTAATCACAATTTATAGATGTTTACAATGGTTGGCATAATTGTGATGAGTTTTTTGATTGTTTCAGGAGGTATATCCGGAGACGATTTAGGTGTTGAGGATGTTGAATGTTACAATGAAGTAACAAACAAATGGGAAAAAGTTGCAAGAACTAATGAATGGATTGATGAAGTCATAGTCAACTATCAACCATGTGTAACCGACAAATGTGTAGATTTCCCATTTTAATAAATACATTTTACTACAAAACTTCTACAAAGCTTATTTTCCGTAAAAAGTTGCTTTGTAGGTCACTCAAAGGTTCTTCAAATACATTTAGTAAAATATCAAACTGTTCATATATGAATATTTAATGTTTTTCGTTGTTTGATAGTTTCTAAAATATAATAATGGTTTTTAGCGCTTTAAAGTAATTATTATAACAATGTAATAACTTTTTTGAATTTTACTATTTAATAAACTTTTCTTTGTTGTTGGGAACAATTTAATTTCTTTTTTAGTTTTTTGAAGAGAAAGTAAAACAATTAAAATATGATTTGCTCTTAATTTCAAACAATTATACAACTTTTCCAATTGCTGTCCATCAATCAATACAAAACACTTTTCCTATAAACTAATAGAAATATTTCTTTCGGGGACGCAAATTTTTGGCGATGGAGAGACTGTTTGAGCTAATAATAAGAATCATATCAAAACTAAGTGAACATATCTGACGCTCATACTATCCCTCATCAACAACTAGAGAAACCTGGCGGAAAAACTATAGTACACATGATATATCAAACTTTTCTACTCAGCTGAATAGTCACGGAGATTGCATGGATACTTTTTATCAGATGAATGTTTTCCTTTAAGATGAAATTTTTTAATAAAGTTTATAGGACCATGCAAAAAGCTTTGTTAACTTGATTTTATTGGTTCACTGGCTTGCAAGCGGTATTGCTGATTACTTCGTCAGAATCAAGCACTTTGGCAGGTTATCAAATTCAGAGAAAATATATAATCTTTAAGAAGAACAAGCACAAGCTTTTGTATTGTATCTAAGGCTATTTCTTCTTAAAAACCATCAGTTTTCAACAACTCCGATCAGATCCTAGCTTTCCTTTTAAGAAAAACTATCTCCTCCTTTTCACGACCAGCCATATCGCTACTCTTTAACATCACTCTGAATCGAGGAAGAGTTCCACAAATTTGAAAGAACGTTATTATTACTCTAAATTATAAAAGGGGACCAAGAAACCACAGACCAGTTTTGCTGACTTCAGTTATCTTCAGAACTGAAGAACATATCGTTCACAATCCTATGACCAATCATTTGATGGAGCATTATCTAATATCTGATACCCAGCATGGTTTTGTGAAACAGACATCTCCCCTCAACAACTCACTTTTCTTAATGAGCTTACAGCCCATTGTGAAAGTAATATTCCTTCTGACTTCATATATCTCAATTTTGTTCCACACAACAAGTTCATTACTGTATTAAGAAAATTTAATTTATCAGCTTTATCTTAAAGTGGATTGAAGATTACTTATCAAGTAGAACCCAACAAACCCGTGTACAGAAATCTGTTTCCATTCCTAGTCAAATGACCAGTGGTGTTCCTCAGTGATCCGTAATGAGTCCCTATTTTTTTATTTTATTAAAGATCTCATCGGAAGACTAGTAGCAGTAGATGATGTCAGTGTTGGTATATTCAAATAACATTGGGATATTATCTTGTAATCATTACAATCTTTCGAAAACTGCAAACTACACTACACACTGTAGAAATCTGGTGTATGAACAGGTAGCTTAGAATCCAACCCACAAAGTCTGAAACTATAACTTTTTATCGTAAGCCAACTGCAAATTCTTTGAACCATTATTCCATCAATTGAGTTATTATTTAACAAATATCTTTGGTTCTAGACCATGGCATTACACTATCATCAGACTTTAATGGCATAAATATGTTTCCAAATTCTTCGGAAAATCAATCAACCTTGTCTACCTTATTATAATCAGTTTCAATTCTAACGATTCACACTTTTCTATCAATCTTTTAAAATTGTACGTACGTCCAATTCATTAAAATAATGTCTGTGCATGGATGCCATATGAAGTTGGCTATAGTAAAAACATCAAATCTGTTCGGGCAACATTTACGAGATTAGTATGTAGGAAACGTATTATTAAATAGTTAAAAGCATCGTCCCAGATTCTTAAATTTACATAATTTTGAAGTTCCACGTATCAAATACGACTTATTTCTTATTTTCAAAATTATCCACAGTTTAATTAACTAAATTTAACAATTTTTCTGACCTTCAGTTTGATCATTTCTTTTCAATTGCTCCTTCCCTCAAGTTGAGGCAAGTCAAACGATACACATTACACCATAATAAGCCCATATTACCTGATACATTAATCAGAGCGAGTTTCTCCTCATACCGTGCAATAAGTACTTGGAACCACCTGCCATCAGACAATATTACCAGCAGCTTTGGGAATGAGGGTGCCTGAAGAGAGCACTTCTTGTTAACAAATACTCCCACAAATAGCATCTATTAATTCAAAAATTTAGAAAGCAAAAGATCTAACACATGGCATTTCGATAGTCCTCAAGCATATAACACTGAACAGTTACATAGAATTATAGTAAAAATTTGATATCAGTTCTTAACTAAATTAAAATATTATGGCTTATTGCAAATACTATGTTAGCTTCAAGTAAACAGTTGTCAACCTTTTATGCAATTTTGTATACTTCCGATACATATCATACGTTACTCGAATATCAATTTAATATATTTTGTCTTAACGAAACTAATGAACTAAAATATTTTTTCAAGTTCTGCTATGTCCTCTTCTGTTGCGTTGCTATAAGTTTAAAAAAACTAACTTTAATTTTTTCCTTTAAAAGAAATAACACGAACAAAATACCTCGAACATCATAACAAAGAAGGCAAATACCTTCACTGGTACATTTGTAAATATTTCATATGCTTAGAATTATTCAAAACTCTTGGACGTTGCATCAATCTACACAGAGATCTAAGCACTACTAAGCCATATTGTGTTTCTAAAAACAAAACCAACAAAATATGCTTACTAAATGCAGTTGCAGTACCAAGTGACTTCGTAGTAAGTATCAAGAAGTTTGAGAAGAAGTCCAAAGACAAGGATCTACAAATAAAAATCTGAACAATATACAAAGTAAAAACCAGCATACTTTTAGTTTCAGTTGGTGCAAGGATTTTAAAATGTCTAGGTCCATTGGAGTTCCTGTCCAAATGTGTACATCTACAATCGACTTCTTATGGTACAGACCACCTGATGTATTATTTGGAGATACAAAGTACACAACCACTATTGATAATTGGAGTGCTAGTTGCACCTTTGCTGATACATCAAATGTTGGATCTCCTTTGTTTCCTGGTGATGATGGAGGTGATCAAATAAGTCACATATTTCGTGTCTTAGAAACTCCTACTATCTATTATTGGCCTGGTGTTCAAAATCTTCCCAAATATAGACTGTTTCTTACATATCAATTTAATCCTAAGTGGTCATCACTTGCACCGATCCTGTCTAAGGTTGGTCATGACCTTTTTACTCAACTGGTTGTTTGTAATCTTGATAAAAGGATAACTGCAGAGGTAGCTCTTAAAAATCCTTCTTTTATTAATACATTGTAAACAATTTAACGTTTTCATAGTAGTTCAATTAGTTGTGAATGATTTTTTTATATAAGTTAAAGCAAATAGAGTTAAAATTAAATTGTAAACATTACTGTACCAAAACCTTCAAAAGTAAATATAACTTTTCCTGGGATATAACCTATGAAATATAATCAATTATCGTAATAGTGTTATACTTTAGTTGGGTTTTAACTTTGTTCTCTTTTATTGCTTTGAATAATCAATTAATATATTTTTATTAGTGAAATTGGCTAAGAATTTCTATGCGCATTTTGTGGCTAGATTTAAGCTTTCGAATTGAAAAATACTAATATTTATTTGAGAGTCTTGTCGTTTTTGGACACAGGTATAGCTTAAAGAAGTTGATAAAGAAGTATGGATTCTGAGAACTAAATGTCATTGCGATAAGGTTAAGAAGATTGGTGGATTTTGCAAAGATTATAGAAACAAAATTCTGCAATTCAAAGTCAGATGAAAGGGTACAATGAAAAGGTCAAAGCCAAAGTCTTGACATCAAGATATTTGTGGAGTAATAATTCCAATGATTGAATTTTGACTTGTTGAATGTGCAGCAGGTTGACGAGGAAAAGTTTAAGTTCAGACTTTTTCTAGTACATAGACCAATTGTGTATACATGTAGAGCTGTTTAAAGTTGTAAAGGAATGCAAAAAAAACTACTGCCATCTGCATATATGTGGTATAACAGTGAAATACTGTGCTGATGACGTAAATGTGTTAAACGTCATATGCTGGTTTTAAGTAGCTCGTATCGTTAGTATTCTTATCTGTATGGTTAGTCCCTTAATATAATTTTAATCAAGCTATATATCAAGAGTCCATATCATTATAGTTTATTTAAACTATTATAATTTTTTTGTTGAGTAAATAGTTGCCAGTTGTTTTGGCGTTATTGGAACTTAGTGTAGTTAAGATTAGCAACGGTTAAGGTAGTTTGCTTGCTATACTTAATAGAGATTTGAATAAGATTATACTTAAAAAAGAATAGTTAGTTTTTTTACTGTAACAAAGTTTTCAAAATTGGATACACTTAGAAACCAATTTTACTTATGTAAAATATGAAACAACGCTGGAACAGTTGTATCTAAGAAAAGCAAATAAGAAAACACATAGCCAGGAAAATAAATAAGAGACGATCTGATATGACTATCAAGACTAGAACTGAGTATTTGTGTGTTATTCAGCTTAATGAGAGAGCATCCGGTGGCTGTAATTATTATAAGGAAGAAAAGCTAATAAGGGAAATCAAAAAAGATCCTACCTTAAGGGCGAAGAACAAACAACCTTTAATAGAGATCTAATCAGGGATCAATTAGGAGGCAACAACTTTCTTGCTGCGAGGAAGTAATGATGGATGAAAGATGGAAGTAATCACAAACAGTGACGGAGAGTTATGAGAGTTTTCCCGAGAATAATAATAAACTCTTTATAGGTTGTTACAACTATAGCAGAAAAACAATAATTGAAGCAAGATTCAAACTTTGTAGCGCTAGAACTTCCTTCCTATACTTTGTATTGTTGCATTTCGCGTGGTTCTTCAAAGTTTCCTGGAGATATACACGCTATAAGCAGTAGTAACAGCTAGATCTCATTTTGATAAGACCTAGCCTTCTAGTCAATGTGCTATTGATGTGACCACACCAAAAAGCTGATTGCAACAATGATCACTCTATTATTTTGGTGTTTGGGTTTTTCAGGTATAGTAAAATATTAGTAAGAAATAAACACCGTACATTAAACTGCGCGTAGACACCATTGCATTGTGCATTCTGGATAAAGTTAATAAAAAGAATAATTTCAACTCAAATATCAATTCAGTTCTAACAAGAAAACTTGCAATAGAAAAAATTAGAATTAAGGATAAAACATTAAGCTAATTGAAATCTATATAAATCTGTAAAAAACAAATTTTGCAGTCGAACAATAAACAACAAAAGGCAGAAATTTGATAGGGTTTAAAAAGAATATATTGTGACTAAATATTCATGAAAACATAAAAAGCTCAAGAGTTAAAAACAGCGGCTTGATTTAGGTAAGATATGTTTAGGTTGCTAAAACTAAATCAGCAGTGGGAAAGTCAGAAAAACTAAGTATTTTGAGTAAACAGATTATGAAAAATCATAAGTTTCAACATCTAAATATAATATATAAATAAAAGGATTGAATAATAAAACTGTAAGTTAACATATCCCAAACACAATATGAAAAATAAGACAGAAAATGTAGAAACTATAGGTGTTTGACTTTACTTGTGAAGACAAATTATCAAATGATTTCTTTTTAAGAAAATATTAATAGAAATAATGGCAAAAAATCCAGGGATGGATCTTAACACCTTAGTTATCCTGTAGGAAAAACTCTCAAAAGCAAAATGTTCAACATCTCAATTTAGTCTTGTGATCCGTATCTCATCCATCTTAAAATTGGCAAAGCTTTCAGAAGGTCGCTAGCAAAAGCGAATCCTTCCTCAATGAGCCTCCATTGAACATCTTATGTCCTATCTCCACCAGTAACTATAATCCTTAAGAGTGTAGCAATGCTATACAATTTACTCAACACAGTATAAGACTGAATGATAGTGGTCCAAAGGGATTGAATAATATTACATCTCAACTATCTTAAAAGCTATTTAAACCAAATAATTATGATTACAAAAGCAAATATATTTTATTTTTTGTACTTATTTATTATGTTTTGGTTTTAGCTCATTCAAAGATTTAAGTTATAAGTTATTTTTAAACGTAAGATATTCAGTATTGTAAATAGTTTGATTTTAAGTTTAGAATAAATGTTTTTGTCAGATGTCTGCTGAGTTTTTGTAGGAAAAGAAAGAAAATATTTTAGCTGTCTAATTTTTATACTAATTTTACAACAATATTGAAAGAATTCTGTAAAAAGATTTGAAACAATTAATTTTCTACAAATTTCTTTTGTTTTGTTTTTGGTTTTGGTAAACAGTTATTTCATAACTGCTATGCAACATAGAAAATAATACTTCAAGGACCGTTTATTCATCTATTTGTTGTTCCTGTTTTTCCCATATCTGCAACATTAATTAAAGTTATAGGTTTTTTCTTAAGCCGTGATCCTTAAGACCTTTGCATTATGTTTCTGCAGTCATATTATTTCATGTTTGCTGTAAGAGCTGTGTATTTTCTGATTTGAATTTGTTTAAGAACTAAAAGTTCACAACTATCATTTACTTAATATTTCAAAAGATTACTGAAAGCATGCCTTTTGTAGTTGACTTAACTTGCTTTTTTTTATGGTAATCGGAGTACGTATGAACAGTAGATTTTTTACTGCATAGGTAAATATGATTGAAAAATTAGTTTTTGTGCCATGCATTCTTTTATTTCTATCTTCATGGTGACAGTTGAGTTTTTCATCATTGTTTACTAATGTCGTTAGCAGCTGCCTTTTAAGTTATAATAGAAATCTATGTAAGATTTTATTTAGAAATATTTTCATAATACTATTGAGATTATTAATTTGAAGTCATTAATTAATTTTTTTATATTTTTAATCTTTTATTTTCTATTTTTATACTTGATAAATATTTTTAAACTAATTCTTGCTCTTTAAATGATAAAATTAATCTGTTAAACTTTATTTTGTATAAACTAACTTTTGCATTCAATAATATTTATATTTAATTTTGTTCTTAAAGAAAATAATAAAAGAAAAGCTTTGTTTAAAAGTACAATATTTGTTTTTAATTGTTTATAAAATAGCCACAAAACTGTTTTATTAATACATATGGTAATTACTTTTTTTTTAAATAATTTTATAACTTTATAAAATTTAGATAAAATTTTTGTGATGAAATTTTAATTTTGTTATATTTTTTAGTTTCATTAATAATAAAAGTTTGTTTTTCAGTACTAATTTTTTTTAGTTACTTTGATAATTTTAATTATTTATAAAAATATTTTATCATTTGTGTGTATTTTAATTTGTATCAGACTATTTTTTAGTATATAATTATTTGACAAAGTATATTTTTGTTATTATTTTTCTACATTATATATATTTTTTGTAATTGCAAAAAGTAAACTTATTCTTTTTTGCAATTAAAATAAACAATATATTAATAAATCAAATGTAGTTTGTATGCTTATTTATTGTATAAATTTATCATAAAATGTACACTGATATTTCTGGTGATGATTTTAAGTATAATGAATAATATTTATAATTTTATCTAAATTCAAAGATATACTTTACTGCAATTTTATAATATTTAAATTTAAAGATTTTTTTGATTTTACTTTAGATAAAATCTGATACATTTAAAAATTTCATTTACATTTTCTGACAAATAACCTTTTAAATACTTTTTAGGTTTACAAATACGATATAAATTAGTAATGGCACTAGTTAATGGAAATTCTCCTCAATTCTTGTCACAAAACAAGAAGTATCTGGCTACCATGGAAACATTAAAAGATTTAAATCGAAATGATATGATGATCTCTACAATGAATTTTGACAAAGTACAAATAATCACTCTCCAGTCAGTTACTGATCTATATATGAAGGAAAAATCTAATTTGAATGATGAAGAACAAATTAAGTCTCTCGCCAAATGGTGTGCCACAAAAATGCTGCTGAGTCATAGAGAAAATTCGGACATTAAAAAGTCCATGCTGATTGTGGTTGCTACAGAATCAGATGGTTACCTTGTAATGGTGAACACAACCATGGATCCTCTGAATATTTATGATTATCTGCCATATATTAAAGTAACAGCAACTGATTATCGGATTACATTGATTACTAAAGATAACTTTAGAATGTATGAAAGATCAAAGGATGAATCCTTGAAATATATGAGTCAAATGCATGATAAAAATGGAAGTATTTGCTTTCTAGAAAAACAGAAACTATTAGTGACTTATGGATATCATTGTGACCCTGGGCATGTAGAAGTATTTGATTTAAAAACTATGAAGATTCGTATGGTATTTGAAGCCCATAAACATAAGTTGGTGGCTATTTGTGGTGATTTAAACAGTGATATGATTGCTACTGCTTCTGAACGTGGAACTGTTATTCGAGTATTTTTCGCTTCAACTGGAAAACTCTTCCGTGAGCTTAGGAGTTCTTTAGTTGGAGGAACGATTAATGCACTTGCTATTAGTTCGCATTGTAAAGTAGTAGCAGCTGTTTATTCTGATGGACTTGTTAATTTATTCAAGCTACCAACGTTTTGCGAACAGGATGCCGAAAAATCTATGGTTGTTGATAATATGAGCAGACTTTTATCAAGTTATCTACCATTTTCTGAATACATTAGTCAACTTCCTGTATCTAAGTCGTTTTATGCTGAGGCTGATGTAACTGTTGTTCAATTATTTAAGGAAACTCATTACGTTCTTATGGAGTTGGTTAAAAAGAATCAGCAGAAAATATTTTATAAAATTAATTTACGGAATACACAAATTGATTCTGTTGATGCCGTTGACGTAATTTGACATGCATGTGTGATTTATTCGTAATTAAATTGATTTAAATAAGTTTCTGCCTGTTTAACATAATGCTGCTATCATAAAGTATTAGTATCTTATTAATAATTCTTTGTATTTAATTTATTTAGGTTAGATTTCTAAGTTGAAATCATCAATTAAAAGCAACAGATTTATAAAGTTAAAAAGCGTCAAAAATTATATAAAGTTTAAAAGTTTTATTTATATAAAGAATGTTTTGAGGTACAAAGAAAGTGCAGAGATGACCAGATAGTGAGAAAAATATGAAAGACAGATCGACAGGTACAATGGACATAAGGTAGGAAAATAGAGTAGTATATACCTGTACAGTTTCTTGTAGCCTGCTTGAAGTAAGATGTTCTTTTTTATGCATCAAATTAATGTTGCATTAGAGTAGCATCATCAGCAAGCATAAGTTTGAATTCATGGTAGGTAAGATTTACATCTTAGAAGTCTCAAATTGAATAAAAAAATATTAAACTGGTGGATAGTTTTTCATTAGTAAATATGCTC
>JAQGEQ010000093.1:0-16318 GCA_034620365.1 Pegea sp. RAD2-039
TCCATATCATTATAGTTTATTTAAACTATTATAATTTTTTTGTTGAGTAACTAGTTGCCACTTGTTTTGGCGTTATTGGAACTTAGTGTAGTTAAGATTAGCAACGGTTAAGGTAGTTTGCTTGCTATACTTAATAGAGATTTGAATAAGATTATACTTAAAAAAGAATAGTTAGTTTTTTTACTGTAACAAAGTTTTCAAAATTGGATACACTTAGAAACCAATTTTACTTATGTAGAATATGAAGCAACGCTGGAACAGTTGTATCTAAGAAAAGCAAATAAGAAAACACATAGCCAGGAAAAGAAATAAGAGACGATCTGATATGACTATCAAGACTAGTACTGAGTATTTGTGTGTTATTCAGCTTAATGAGAGAGCATCCGGTGGCTGTAATTATTATAAGGAAGAAAAGCTAATAAGGGAAATCAAAAAAGATCCTACCTTAAGGGCGAAGAACAAACAACCTTTAATAGAGATCTAATCAGGGATCAATTAGGAGGCAACAACTTTCTTGCTGCGAGGAAGTAATGATGGATGAAAGATGGAAGTAATCACAAACAGTGACGGAGAGTTATGAGAGTTTTCCCGAGAATAATAGTAAACTCTTTATAGGTTGTTACAACTATAGCAGAAAAACAATAATTGAAGCAAGATTCAAACTTTGTAGCGCTAGAACTTCCTTCCTATACTTTGTATTGTTGCATTTCGCGTGGTTCTTCAAAGTTTCCTGGAGATATACACGCTATAAGCAGTAGTAACAGCTAGATCTCATTTTGATAAGACCTAGCCTTCTAGTCAATGTGCTATTGATGTGACCACACCAAAAAGCTGATTGCAACAATGATCACTCTATTATTTTAGTGTTTGGGTTTTTCAGGTATAGTAAAATATTAGTAAGAAATAAACACCGTACATTAAACTGCGCGTAGACACCATTGCATTGTGCATTCTGGATAAAGTTAATAAACAGAATAATTTCAACTCAAATATCAATTTAGTTCTAACAAGAAAACTTGCAATTGAAAAAATTAGAATTAAGGATAAAACATTAGGCTAATTGAAATTTATATAAATCTATAAAAAACAAATTTTGCAGTCGAACAATAAACAACAAAAGGCAGAAATTTGATAGGGTTTAAAAAGAATATATTGTGACTAAATATTCATGAAAACATAAAAAGCTCAAGAGTTAAAAAACAGCGGCTTGATTTAGGTAAGATATGTTTAGGTTGCTAAAACTAAATCAGCAGTGGGAAAGTCAGAAAAACTAAGTATTATGAGTAAACAGATTATGAAAAATCATAAGTTTCAACATCTAAATATAATATATAAATAAAAGGATTGAATAATAAAACTGTAAGTTAACATATCCCAAACACAATATGAAAAATAAGACAGAAAATGTAGAAACTATAGGTGTTTGACTTTACTTGTGAAGACAAATTATCAAATGATTTCTTTTTAAGAAAATATTAATAGAAATAATGGCAAATAATCCAGGGATGGATCTTAACACCTTAGTTATCCTGTAGGAAAAACTCTCAAAAGCAAAATGTTCAACATCTCAATTTAGTCTTGTGATCCGTATCTCATCCATCTTAAAATTGGCAAAGCTTTCAGAAGGTCGCTAGCAAAAGCGATTCCTTCCTCAATGAGCCTCCATTGAACATCTATTGTCCTATCTCCACCAGTAACTATAATCCTTAAGAGTGTAGCAATGCTATACAATTAACTCAACACAGTATAAGACTGAATGATAGTGGTCCAAAGGGATTGAATAATATTACATCTCAACTATCTTAAAAGCTATTCAAACCAAATAATTATGATTACAAAAGCAAATTTATTTTATTTTTTGTACTTATTTATTATGTTTTGGTTTTAGCTCATTCAAAGATTTAAGTTATAAGTTATTTTTAAACGTAAGATATTCAGTATTGTAAATAGTTTGATTTTAAGTTTAGAATAAATGTTTTTGTCAGATGTCTGCTGAGTTTTTGTAGGAAAAGAAAGAAAATATTTTAGCTGTCTAATTTTTATACTAATTTTACAACAATATTGAAAGAATTCTGTAAAAAGATTTGAAACAATTAATTTTCTACAAATTTCTTTTGTTTTGTTTTTGGTTTTGGTAAACAGTTATTTCATAACTGCTATGCAACATAGAAAATAATACTTCAAGGACCGTTTATTCATCTATTTGTTGTTCCTGTTTTTCCCATGTCTGCAACATTAATTAAAGTTATAGGTTTTTTCTTAAGCCGTGATCCTTAAGACCTTTGCATTATGTTTCTGCAGTCATATTATTTCATGTTTGCTGTAAGAGCTGTGTATTTTATGATTTGAAATTGTTTAAGAACTAAAAGTTCACAAATATCATTTACTTAATATTTCAAAAGATTACTGAAATCATGCCTTTTGTAATTGACTGAACTAGCTTTTTTGTATGGTAATCGGAGTACGTATGAACAGTAGATTTTTTACTGCATAGGTAAATTTGATTGAAAAATTAGTTTTTGTGCCATGCATTCTTTTATTTCTATCTTCATGGTGACAGTTGAGTTTTTCATCATTGTTTACTAATGTCGTTAGCAGCTGCCTTTTAAGTTATAATAGAAATCTATGTAAGATTTTATTTAGAAATATTTTCATAATACTATTGAGATTATTAATTTGAAGTCATTAATTTATTTTTTCATATTTTTAATCTTTTATTTTCTATTTTTATACTTGATAAATATTTTTAAACTAATTGTTGTTCTTTAAATGATAAAATTAATCTGTTAAACTTTATTTTGTATAAACTAACTTTTGCATTCAATAATATTTATATTTAATTTTGTTCTTAAAGAAAATAATAAAAGAAAAGCTTTGTTTAAAAGTACAATATTTGTTTCTAATTGTTTATAAAATAGCCACAATACTGTTTTATTAATACATATGGTAATTACTTTTTTTTTTAAATAATTTTATAACTTTATAAAATTTAGATAAAATTTTTGTGATGAAAAATTAATTTTGTCATATTTTTTAGTTTCATTAATAATAAAAGTTTGTTTTTCAGTACTAATTTTTTTTAGTTACTTTGATAATTTTAAATATTTATAAAAATATTTTATCATTTGTGTGGATTTTAATTTGTATCAGACTATTTTTTAGTATATAATTATTTGACAAAGTATATTTTTGTTATTATTTTTCTACATTATATATATTTTTTGTAATTGCAAAAAGTAAACTTATTCTTTTTTGCAATTAAAATAAACAATATATTAATAAATCAAATGTAGTTTGTATGCTTATTTATTGTATAAATTTATCATAAAAATGTACACTGATATTTCTGGTGATGATTTTAACTATAATGAATAATATTTATAATTTTATCTAAATTCAAAGATATACTTTACTGCAATTTTATAATATTTAAATTTAAAAGATTTTTTTGATTTTACTTTAGATAAAATCTAATACATTTAAAAATTTCATTTACATTTTCTGACAAATAACCTTTTAAATACTTTTTAGGTTTACAAATACGATATAAATTAGTAATGGCACTAGTTAATGGAAGTTCTCCTCAATTCTTGTCACAAAACAAGAAGTATCTGGCTACCATGGAAACATTAAAAGATTTAAATAGAATGGATATGATGATCTCTCCAATGAATTTTGACAAAGTACAAATAATCACTCTCCAGTCAGTTACTGATCTATATATGAAGGAAAGATCTAATTTGAATGATGAAGAACAAATTAAGTCTCTCGCCAAATGGTGTGCCACAAAAATGCTGCTGAGTCATAGAGAAAATTCGGACATTAAAAAGTCCATGCTGATTGTGGTTGCTACAGAATCAGATGGTTACCTTATAATGGTGAACACAACCATGGATCCTCTGAATATTTATGATTATCTGCCATATATTAAAGTAACAGCAACTGATTATCGGATTACATTGATTACTAAAGATAACTTTAGAATGTATGAAAGATCAAAGGATGAATCCTTGAAATATATGAGTCAAATGCATGATAAAAATGGAAGTATTTGCTTTCTAGAAAAACAGAAACTATTAGTGACTTATGGATATCATTGTGACCCTGGGCATGTAGAAGTATTTGATTTAAAAACTATGAAGATTCGTATGGTATTTGAAGCCCATAAACATAAGTTGGTGGCTATTTGTGGTGATTTAAACAGTGATATGATTGCTACTGCTTCTGAACGTGGAACTGTTATTCGAGTATTTTTCGCTTCAACCGGAAAACTCTTCCGTGAGCTTAGGAGTTCTTTAGTTGGAGGAACGATTAATGCACTTGCTATTAGTTCGGATTGTAAAGTAGTAGCAGCTGTTTATTCTGATGGACTTGTTAATTTATTCAAGCTACCAACGTTTTGCGAGCAGGATGCCGAAAAATCTATGGTTGTTGATAATATGAGCAGACTTTTATCAAGTTATCTACCATTTTCTGAATACATTAGTCAACTTCCTGTATCTAAGTCGTTTTATGCTGAAGCTGATGTAACTGTTGTTCAATTATTTAAGGAAACTCATTACGTTCTTATGGAGTTGGTTAAAAAGAATCAGCAGAAAATATTTTATAAAATTAATTTACGGAATACACAAATTGATTCTGTTGATGCCGTTGACGTAATTTGACATGCATGTGTGATTTATTCGTAATTAAATTGATTTAAATAAGTTTCTGCCTGTTAAACATAATGCTGCTATCATAAAGTATTAGTATCTTATTAATAATTCTTTGTATTTAATTTATTTAGGTTAGATCTCTAAGTTTAAATCATCAAATAAAAGCAACAGATTTATAAAGTTAAAAAGCGTCAAAAATTATATAAAGTTTAAAAGTTTTATTTATATAAAGAATGTTTTGAGGTACAAAGAAAGTGCAGAGATGACCAGATAGTGAGAAAAATATTGAAGACAGATCGACAGGGATAAGGGACATAAGGTAGGACAATAGAGTAGTATATGCCTGTACAGTTTCTTGTAGCCTGCTTGAAGTAAGATGTTCTTTTTTATGCATCAAATTAGTGTTGCATTAGAGTAGCATCATCGGCAAGCATAAATTTGAAATCATGGTAGGTAAGATTTACATCTTAGAAGTCTCGAATTGAATAAAAAATTTTAAACTGGTGGATAGTTTTTCATTAGTAAATATGTTCTTTAAAAATAAAAGAAATATTTAGGTGTGCTTTGGTCGACAATGGCCATGCAGGATGTGCTATGACAGATGAAGGTAAACATAAATCAAAACACCATATGATGTAAAGGTGAAAAAACAGAAGAAATTCAGTCAATTGTTCAGTTCATGTGAATAGAGCATTGAAAGAAAATAATTAACAAAAATGTATAAATTTTGTTGACACTTTTTTATTTAACTTTTTTGGTTTTTACCATTTAATGAACTTGTCCTTATTTTTGTGGAAAAAATTTAATTTCTTTATTTTTTTTTTAAGAGGTGGTAGTAAAATAATTAAAATATGATTTGCTTTTAGTTTTATTCAAATAAAAAACTTTTCCAAATGCACTCATCAATCAATAAAAAAACTTATGACTATTAATTAACAGAAATATTTCTTTCTGTGACGCTAATATAAGCTGTAAATAGACTGTTTTAGTCTATAGATAGTTATATTAGCCTTAACACCTCAATAAATTTTCAACAATGGCTTATTGTCAAGTTTAAGCAAAGATTTGATGTTATTTTTTATCTAGATTCCAATTAAAATTAGTTGTGATGTTATTGAAAAGAGAAAAATTCTACTTTAGTGTTAACTCTAAAAATCATATCAAAACTAAGTGGCCATGACTGACGCTCAGACTATCTCTCATCAACAACTAAAGAAACCTGTCGAAAAAACTCGAAATTTATAAAAAAATCTCACTGTAGTCTTGTGATTCGTATCTTAACCACCTTAAAATTGCAAAAGGTCTTAATCAAAACATTCAGAAAGTCGTTACCAAAAGAAAATACTTCCTCAATGAGCCTCCAGTGATCAGCTATTGTCCTGTCTCCAAAAGTAATTTTACAAAGTATAACAAGTAAAGCAAAGGTACACACTAAACAAAGCAAAGTATAAAACTAAATGACAGTAGTTTATAGGGAATGAACAATATTACATCTCAACCAACTTAAAAGTTTTTCAAACTGACTAATGGTGATTACTAAAGCAAAGTGTTTTTTTTATATTATAATGTTTTGGCTTTAGCTCATTCGAAAATGTAAGTTATAAGTGTTTTGTAATGGTAAGATATTTAGTTTTGTTTTATATATTAGTTCTTTACAAACAATACAAACTTTCCTGTATGTAAGTGGTTATATACTGAAACTGGCGACACTGCTGTTAATTTTTTAAGGAAACAGAATATGTTGTTATGGAGTTGGTTAAAAAAAATCAGCAGAAAATATTTTTCTCTGCAATTTCTACAAATACTTGAGATTATTAGTGCCTTAAGTTCTATCTGATTTTCAACACAAAATCAAATACACAAAATATGAAATAATGTACATACAATTAACCTCTGAAGAAAGTTCTTCTACTCCGTATACTACATTTCGTTAATAGTTATTTTTATGTCTCGGAAAAAATAATAGACGATGGGTGAAAGGAAGCTTTTGCATATTGAATCACAAAACCACGCGAAATTGAACAATACAGTGGATATGAAAGTAGTTCAAGCGCTACAAAGTTTGTTCTCCCGATTCCACTATTCTCGTTTTTGCTGTAGTTCTTAAAACTATAAGGGGTTCACTAATATTCTTGGGAAAACACTCATATTTCTCCTGTGGCGGTTTGTGATTACTTCCTACCTGCTCTTGCTTGCAGCGAAAAACCTTTCGCTTCCTTATTGATCCCTGATTAGATCCGGTAGAGCCTCTTGCTTGTTCTGTCGTCCTTGAAGTAGATCTCACCTGTTTCTCATTTAGCGTTTCTTCCTTATTACAACAAGAGCGTCAAGAAGCACTTTTATTATGCTGAGAAGCAAAGAAATATTAACGTCACTGAAGCAATAATTCTATTAATTAATAGGCAAAAGTGTTTTGTATTCATTGATGGAGGGCAATTAGCAAGGTTGTTTAATTGTATAAAATTAAAGACAAATCAATCAAAAACAAAGTATTCATATGAAATAGTTTTAATTGAAAAATGTTTTAAATTTATATGTATTTACAAACAATAAATCAATATTTAACAAACTTTACTTCTCAATACTTGTGATTTAACAGTAAAATATTTCTCTGTGGACGAAAGTGTATTTTTTATCATTCATCAAGACTTGTCTCATTCGAGTCTAAGTTTGTTGTGGTTATATTGTACTATTAGTATACTTCTCACTGTTATTAGTCACCTTCATAATAAAATAATTAATGCTACTTGTAAAGAGTCATTATCTTTGCTTTTATTAAACCAAATTATCTTCATTTTGTTAGATCAGTTTTTTTTTTGAAAATTTCGGGAAAAATTTATAATTAAGTTTTTTAAAAACTTTAGATTATAAAACATTCTTTTATAAATTATTTAAGTCAAAATTTTATTCAGTTTATAAAATATTTTGAATTGAAATTTTAAAGTTGCAAATTGATTGAATAATTTATCTAAGTTATTAAATTATTTATTATTTCATGATTGTTTACATCAGCTTTTTTTAATCCATTTGTGTCAATATTTTTGTATTTAATTATTTATCATTATTCTTTTTTTATTTTAATGAGGGAAATTGATTGAATCATTATTATAATTTACTACCTTTTACAGTGTTTTATAGTTTTTTTTATTTTAAATTTTATTCTAAATTTTATATTTACTCTTAATTTCTTTATCTAAATTGCATTACTGTTTGTTATAAAACATCGCTTTCTAAAACTTTTGTTTATTATAATTGCTTTTTTATTTTCATAAGTTTATATAAGGTGTTTTAGTACATTATCTAATATATTCTTTAATATAGTAGACGGACACCTTCATATAAAACCCTACATTTGTTAACAAATTCATGAAAATTCATTGTTAAATGACCTATCACTAGTTATTGTAGGTTTCGAAAAGTTTCAAGAGAATTTTATAAGAAATCATTGTTATTGACATGATTTTTTGTTAGTAGTTTTTTTCAAAAGATATACTTTCATTACATTCTATTAGAATTAAAAAAATGTGTAGGTTTGATATACTTTTCTAGATATCTAATGAATAGGCATATATTGTTTAATGTACTACCATTACATGCATATATAAATTTACGACTTGCTGTAAATTTATGCAAATCTGTTAGCTGGCTTACTGCTACAAGTTGGAGCCATAAGTTTTTCATCACTTCAAAAAAATCATTATAAAAGTTAAAAAAAAATTGATAATATTTTGTTGAAATAGTTTTTTCTTTTTTAATTATATATTGTTTATCTTTAATTGTTTCTTTGATATTTTGACTTTTGTGATAGTTTTAAAACTTATACCGTTTAGATAAATCAACTAATTCATTTATTTAACATCAATAGTGTATAGAATTTGTAAATTTTTCAACTGCATCAAAATGGTAAAAAGATCAAATAGCAAAGTTGTTTTCGATTCAATTATGCCACCTACAGATAATAGAGGGTTAGTAGAATTTTGTGTCTTGGCTTATTTATGTTGCATCTAGGAAGATATTAATAACTTGAACCTTGTTAGTTTAAACTTGAGTTTGTTATAGTTTTAATATGTTGTATAGTGATTATACTGTTACTGAGTTTTTTTGATGAGTTATAATTTTATTTATTTTCTTTATTTATCAACTGAAATTAGTATTTGTGTTTATAATTATTCACTTTTTGTGTAATTTCATCTAACTTAATTGTTTCAGCTAATTACTTTTTTATGATTTTGAAATCAAAATAAATTTTAATTTTGTTTTTTTTAGAGATGAATTTCTGGAAGTTGAGAACTGTATCATTCTTCGGCAACTCAATCTAGATGACTTCTATCAAACTTCTCAGATTTGTGATGTCAATATCAAAGTAAAAATGGACCACTTGGAAAGAAGTTTCAATTGTAACAAAGAATTATTAGCGGCAGCCTCTCCTTATTTTGAAGCTATGTTTCGTGGTGAGTTAGGTTAAAAGATTCAATTTCAGTTTAAAAAAAAACTGAATATATAAACACAAAAACTATTTGAATTTCTAAGGTGGATTTAAAGAAGCACATTCTGAAGAAATTATCATAAATGGTGTGGACCCGAATGTATTTTCTGATCTTGTAGATTATATTTACGAGAAAACTATACTAGTCAATAAGGAAAATGTTGAGAAACTCATGATCGCAGATTCAATCTATCAAATAAATGGTTTAGAGAAGTTATGTAGCAAGTAAGGTAGTTTTATAAAACAGTTACTTTTATTAGTTTTTGTAACTACGCTTTATCTATTACAGCGTTTTGGAAAGTCAAATAGATATTTCCAACAGCTTCAATTTGGCAACCTTTGCTGAGAGCTATGGAAATATGGAGCTTTTTACTAAATTTAACAAATTTATTGGAAAAAACTTTATAAAAGTAAGAAAATAGAGAAATGTTTTATTAAGTCGAATGATTGTTTCCACTTCATCAAGCATAAATAATTATGAAATATATACTTGCATGGTTATTTGTATTGATCTTGTTCTTTTAAAAGTTAATAAGAACAAGTTCTTGATTTATCACATGATACATTCCAGATTTCACAAACTGAAGTATTCAAATTACACCCAGACACTGTAATTTCTAAATTAATAACTAATGATGAGCTTCATGTGATTTCTGAATCCCAAGTATTCTATGCTCTTCTAGATTGGATCAAAATATGATTTAATTTCGAGAAAACATTGTTTAAATATACTTATTAAGAACGTAAGTATCTAGAAAGTGTAAAGTTGTAGACTTTGGAGTATAAGATTGTGATTTCTCCAGGTACGATGCCATTTGTTGCAACCAAATTTTATTTCTATGCAATTAGAAAATTGTGAAATAACTAAAGCTATTTGCTATAAATATCTTAGCAAGGTCCTTGAACACCTCAAAGCTAACATCCCAGTTGAAACCAAGTCAAGACAAGTTAATATTCCGCAGGTAAGATTATTTAATTAAAAAGTTTTTACTTCAACAACTGACATATGACTTCACAGGTGATCTACGTTGTAGGTGAATTAGATAGATCCGCTGATAAATCATTGAAAAGTGTAGAGTTTCGTTTGTTTGAAACGAATGTTTGTTTTAAACTTCCAAAGCTATGTCTTTCAAATTCATCAAGTTCAGTTGTAATAAACGGTTTCATTTATATGTTAAAGACGATTGGTGGTATGGAAAGGTTAGAAGTATGAAACAAATGATGACATCATCATTACAAACTAAATATGACGTTATCATATTTCTAGATACGACCCAATTCTAAATCAGTGGAAAAAGTGCAAGAGTTTAAAGGAGGGATTGTGTTTGCCGACACTGCAAGGCATAGACAACGAATTGTATATGATTGAAACTTCTGATGATGGCAAAAGATTGATAAAGTGAGTGATGAAATGACATTTGAACCAAAACTCCACTTATCAAAAAATATTTTTGCAGATACGATCCGATCACTGATGAATGGACTGAAAAGCTTCATTAAATAGACGTCGTAACTATTTCGGTTGTGCTGTCTTCAATCGGATGTTGTATGTTGTCGGTGGTGGTGAAGACTTTGGTGACTCAGTTGCTTTTGTTGACAGCTATGATACACACAAGGACGAATGGACTTCTGTAAAATCAATGATGACACCTCGATGGGAGCCAGGTACTTGCTGATGACTTCACGATGATCTTTTGTTCTTATGATGAATACTAATAATTAAATCATTAAAGGTGTAGTCACCCTTGGCAACTATATTTACGCCGTTGGTGGTTGGAAGGTGGAAGAATTAAAGCCTGTTGAGAGATACGATGTTCTGAACGATAAATGGGAATTTGTAGCAAGTATGAAATATGCAAGAGTATGCCCAAAAGCTGTTGTCTTTAATAAGAAAATTTATGTTTTTGGTAAGTGTTTCTTCTCTGTTTCTAATTTAAAAACTTTCCAATCAGAATTTTTGTAGTTTTTAAATTTTTTATAATAATAATAGAAATTAATCACAATTTATAGATGTTTACAATGGTTGGCATAATTGTGATGAGTTTTTTCACTGTTTCAGGAGGTATATCCGGAGATGATTTAGGTGTTGAAGCTGTTGAATGTTACAATGAAGTAACAAACAAATGGGAACAAGTTGCAAGAACTAATGATTGGATTGATGAAGTCATTGTCAGCTATCAACCATGTGTAACTGACAAATGTGTAGATTTCCCATTTTAATAAATACATTTTACTAAAAAACTTCTACAAGGCTTATTTTCAGTAAAAAGTTGCTTTTTAGGTCACTCAAAAGTTCTTCAAATATATTTAGAAAAAAATCAAATTGTTCATAAATGAATATTTTAATGTTTTTAGTTGTTTGATAGTTTCCAAAGTATAATAAAGTTTTTTAGCTCTTTAAAGTAATTATTATAACATTGTTATTACTTGTTTGGTTTTTACTATTTAATAAACTTGTCTTTGTTTTTGGGAGCAAATTTAATTTCTTTTTTTTTTAAGAAGAGGAAGTAAAATAATTAAAATATGATTTGCTCTTAATTTCAAACAATTATGCAACTTTTCCAATTGCTGTCCATCAATCAATACAAAACACTTTTCCTATAAATTAATAGAAATATTTCTTTCGGTGACGCAAATTTTTGGCTATGGAGAGACTGTTTGAGTTAATTATAAGAATTATATCAAAACTAAGTGACCATGTCTGACGCTCATACTATTCCTCATCATTAACTAGAGAAACCTGGCGGAAAAACTATAGTACACATGATATATCAAACATATACTCAATAGAATAGAGATTGCATGGATACTTTTTATCAGATGGATGTTTTCCTTCAAGATGAAATTCAAAAACTTTCTTATGACAAAGAATGTCTTCACAAAACTCGCAGTGACAAAGAACAGCTGCAACAAAATTGTTTTATTACAAAAATTAATTTTATTCTAGTAGTAGAAACATTAATAAGAGATATTTTATTCAAGTTTTTGAAAAAAGTTTAATTTACTTCTTTTATTATTTCAGGAATCTATTTCAGTTTCTTTATTTCTTTCTGAAGACATGTAAAAAGTTACTTCTAGTTATTCATAAGATTTTCCTTGTGACTAATTAGATGACTTAAATTTTCAATTTTTCAATTTAAGTGTTTCTTAAAGAATTTATTATTCTTCCACTAAAAATAATCTTTTAACTTTTATCACGTTTGTCATCATTATTCAGAGCATCTTCAAAATCATTTTCAAGCATTTCCATTTTCAAAGTTGCAATCATTAACAACAATCAGGTGTTCATCATCAAGAACATTTCTATCAAAAGTTTTATTATGATCACTTTTATCAACATCTAAAGCTGATTGTTTTGTTTGAAAAGTTTTTTCGTCTAACGAATTGATCTTGAATGTCTTCAGGAGATTCTGTAACAATAAAATCAATTGAAAACCCCTATTAGTAATTTTATTGGTTACATTAAGCGATAAACTTTATTACTAATTAAAGTAGATTAGTATATTGCAACATTGCAACGTTGCAATTTTATAATGAATTTAAAAAAAACGATTAAAAAAAATACTGCTAAATGATTTCATTAGAGTAACATTTAAAATACTACCAAACTATCGACTGAATAGTAATACACCAGATGAGGTAAAACGGTCAACAACAAATTATCCTAAAAACGTTTTATATAATAGGCTCTACTGTCAGTCCTTATATAGATAAAAAACTGACAAACTTTTATAAATTCAAATAAGGTAAAAAATAAAATGATGTAACTAGAACTTACACTTATAAACAAAATTAAGTTTAGGTAGGAATTTTGTATAGATTATGACAAGGTGGTTAGATTCAGGCATGTCAAAAACTTGTAATTTATATGAGCGAAATGAAAATTAAAGTAGATTTAGAACTTTTATTATCAAAAATCTTTAAATTTGCAACAGATAAATTTCATCATGCTGTCTAAAGGAAATATCCGTAGGAGTAAAATATTGTACAATATTTCTTAGGGTTTTTATAGTATTACAAAATCATCACCATTTGTTTATGTTAAAGTTAATACAGCTAATAATTTATAATTTGAATTAAAAATATTAATTGTAAAAAATATTTTTTTAATTGTTATATTTGATTAATTTATCTGACATAAAATTAGAGCTGTCAATTAGATTATTATCTACTGTTAGATAAAATCATCAAGATTTTAATCGTTTGTGAATTATTTATTTCCAAACAAAAACACAACAAAATAATAACCGTATTACTAAATTAATTACTGTATAAAGGTTATCATAAGAATATAATGTTAGGTATAGTAGATGTTATTTCCTTTATGTAATTAATTTAAACAAAAAGATTTTTTGTCACTTGGTTTGTTAACAGATTTAGTAAAAAACAATAAAGGTAGTTTCAACTTCGTTGAATAAAAACATTATTTGTGCATCAACTCATATTTAATAAAAAAAAGTTTCTAGCAATTATATTTGTAATAGAAAAATTTTTCTTGACTACTTCTCATAAATTTAAAGTATGGTTTGAAAAATAGCTTAGAGGAAGTTAATACGTTTCTTATTTATTACATTCGTTTTCAAGTTTAATAAAAAGATAATTTTCTATATAGTTTTTAGTAAGTTTAATACGTTCATATAGTAGAAAAATTTGCAGTTTTATAGCTCATTTTCAAAAAGTTTAAATTCAAAGGAATATTCCGTTTATCTAATTACTAACTGTTGTTTTTACAAATATTTTTGTTTTAAAAACCATAGCAAATATTAATTTTTCGTTTTTATATATAAGCTTATGTTGTTTTTAATAGTTTGTAAGTTACTTTTTTTTGAAGTTTATGTTTTTTAGATAGAAAAGTTTTGTTTTTGTTTTTAACCCAAAGATGTTGCAGGTTGATGAGCTGGTTAAATGAGATAGCCTACTTTGTTACAGATTTTAAAGACTTCTAACGAAATAGTTCCACAAAATTTTATGTGAAAGTTGGCTATTTCAGATTATACAAACCATTTACTATTAGTGCGTCTAACCTTTATTTAATCGATGGATTGGTCGCAGTTGAAGAATAATTAGATCTAATAAAAATTAAAGTAGGCTAATTGTTTAATTAATTAGTTATACTGCTTTACTTTATACTTGTATTTGATGTTTTGTTTGTATTTACTTTTTATATTTTTCTTTACTGCTGTTTTTATTATTTACAGTATTTTTTATTGTTATCGATTATCACTCGATTTGTTGTGATGTTGATTTAAATATTCGAAGAGTGTTTAGTTACATGAATTGTCTATAAAAGAATCGAATGATCAATAAAGAAATAGTGTTAAATAATTAAATAAATTCCGATTGAATCAAATAGTTAATTGCTAAACTGCCCTTTTAAGAAAACTACTTTCATCGCAACTTTCTATGTCAACAAGATCCTTTTCTATTAACTTCATTTTTTTCTTGCTAGACATCCAATCTGATTTAATCTTGGATCCCGAACTAGAATTAAATTGTAATATTTGTTTAAACTCATTTTTTTACCAGTTTTGAGCTTTCTCTAAATTGTTTAAGCTATAAGAACTGTCTGTAGACTCAAATATCAGTAGATGATATTCATATGCTTTCAACAGAAGTTACGAAACAGACGTTGCTTTTTATAATTTGTTTAACGTATTTTAATATAAAAATTTATTTATTTAATTACTTCAAGGAAAAGTTGATATGTCTACAAGACTGTTTAGAAAACAAATTTAGTAATAATTTGAATAAAACTCAAAAAATCTAATTGTAAGATATCTCTTTTAGATGTTAGTATTATTCTAAATTATTATATTTGTTTTATAGCATAAACGATGTAAAGGTTATTTTCTCTATAGTTAAAGAAAAATCAACTACAGAATAAAATGAAAATTGATATATTAAAACGCATAACATAATAAAGTTTAAAGATAATTCCCAAATTATACAACATTTCCTTGTCGCCAAAATGTGTCCACCTGATTTCTAACTCAAAACCTCCCACTTGAAAGGCGGGTATGGTAGCTACTACACAAGACAGATGGACAATATCAATTATTAATTCTTGTTTAAGTATTGAACACTTTCTGGAGCGTCATCCGTTTCCTCGCCACTTTCAGCTTCTTTTGTAGAATGATTTTCTGAAATTATATTTTTCATTAAAACTGTGTCCACATTACAGTTTAGTTAGGCCAGTTAAAATTAGAGAAGCATATTTATACATAATTCTACACTTGTTAGATAGCTCATGCAAATTTATTGTTAAAATATCTTTCACTAGTTGTTGTATCTATCAAAAAGTTTCAAAAAGGATTTTTTTAAACTAACATTCTGATAGGTATTATGATTTTTAGTTAGAATTATTTTTTGAAAGATGTACTTTCATTACATTTTATTACAATGAAAAAAGTGAGTAGGTTTAATATACTTGTAAAAATATTTAATGAATAAGCATATATAGTTTTGTGTACTAGGATTGCATGTATATATACTTTTATGACTGGCTGTCACTTTTTCAAAATCTGTTAGCTGGTTTACTGTTACAAGTTGGAACCATACAGTTTTCATCACTTCAAAAAAGTCTTTATAAAAAGATACTCAAAATTCTTGCTACAAGTTTATGAAAAAAAAAAGACATTGCGAGATAAGCAACTCATTACTTATAATTCTAACACCACTCATATTTAATTTAATTTTACTATTTTAATAAAGCAATTTTTTTTTCGTCTTCGTAAAAATAGTTATAAAATGAAAACCTTTATAATATCATTGACATTATGGATCTGCAAAACTTCAGAGAGAAAATTTTATAAGAAAAAAATTACGGAAATTTTATGTTTTCTTCTAATCATTATGAGTACTAAGAATCATCAAGCTGAACCAAATTATCCAAAGTTTGGATCAAATGCTGTTAATGGAAGCACCCTCACAAACAGCACCGTTTATGATTCCCAAATAATTGTTAGTTATTCAACTAAAAAGTGAATTGACTAGTTTATTGTACGGTTATCCTGTTAATGATTGGATACTAGGACAAATTAACAATACCCATGCGTTGAGCTCTCTTTTGAATTTTGTAGCTGTACATTCATTTGCAGTATCTTATTCTGAAAGCATAATATCCTATTACAAACAAACCTTTATAAAAGCAGTACTTTTTCAACTAACGACACAAAAA
>JAQGEQ010000141.1:0-28816 GCA_034620365.1 Pegea sp. RAD2-039
CTTCATTTTGTTAGATCAGTTTTTTTTTTGAAAATTTCGGGAAAAATTTATAATTAAGTTTTTTAAAAACTTTAGATTATAAAACATTCTTTTATAAATTATTAATCAAAATTTTATTCAGTTTATAAAATATTTTGAATTGAAATTTTAAAGTTGCAAATTGATTGAATAATTTATCTAAGTTATTAAATTATTTATTATTTCATGATTGTTTACATCAGCTTTTTTTAATCCATTTGTGTCAATATTTTTGTATTTAATTATTTATCATTATTCTTTTTTTATTTTAATGAGGGAAATTGATTGAATCATTATTATAATTTACTACCTTTTACAGTGTTTTATAGTTTTTTTTATTTTAAATTTTATTCTAAATTTTATATTTACTCTTAATTTCTTTATCTAAATTGCATTACTGTTTGTTATAAAACATCGCTTTCTAAAACTTTTGTTTATTATAATTGCTTTTTTATTTTCATAAGTTTATATAAGGTGTTTTAGTACATTATCTAATATATTCTTTAATATAGTAGACGGACACCTTCATATAAAACCCTACATTTGTTAACAAATTCATGAAAATTCATTGTTAAATGACCTATCACTAGTTATTGTAGGTTTCGAAAAGTTTCAAGAGAATTTTATAAGAAATCATTGTTATTGACATGATTTTTTGTTAGTAGTTTTTTTCAAAAGATATACTTTCATTACATTCTATTAGAATTAAAAAAATGTGTAGGTTTGATATACTTTTCTAGATATCTAATGAATAGGCATATATTGTTTAATGTACTACCATTACATGCATATATAAATTTACGACTTGCTGTAAATTTATGCAAATCTGTTAGCTGGCTTACTGCTACAAGTTGGAGCCATAAGTTTTTCATCACTTCAAAAAAATCATTATAAAAGTTAAAAAAAAATTGATAATATTTTGTTGAAATAGTTTTTTCTTTTTTAATTATATATTGTTTATCTTTAATTGTTTCTTTGATATTTTGACTTTTGTGATAGTTTTAAAACTTATACCGTTTAGATAAATCAACTAATTCATTTATTTAACATCAATAGTGTATAGAATTTGTAAATTTTTCAACTGCATCAAAATGGTAAAAAGATCAAATAGCAAAGTTGTTTTCGATTCAATTATGCCACCTACAGATAATAGAGGGTTAGTAGAATTTTGTGTCTTGGCTTATTTATGTTGCATCTAGGAAGATATTAATAACTTGAACCTTGTTAGTTTAAACTTGAGTTTGTTATAGTTTTAATATGTTGTATAGTGATTATACTGTTACTGAGTTTTTTTGATGAGTTATAATTTTATTTATTTTCTTTATTTATCAACTGAAATTAGTATTTGTGTTTATAATTATTCACTTTTTGTGTAATTTCATCTAACTTAATTGTTTCAGCTAATTACTTTTTTATGATTTTGAAATCAAAATAAATTTTAATTTTGTTTTTTTTAGAGATGAATTTCTGGAAGTTGAGAACTGTATCATTCTTCGGCAACTCAATCTAGATGACTTCTATCAAACTTCTCAGATTTGTGATGTCAATATCAAAGTAAAAATGGACCACTTGGAAAGAAGTTTCAATTGTAACAAAGAATTATTAGCGGCAGCCTCTCCTTATTTTGAAGCTATGTTTCGTGGTGAGTTAGATTAAAAGATTCAATTTCAGTTTAAACAAAAACTGAATATATAAACACAAAAACTATTTGAATTTCTAAAGTGGATTTAAAGAAGCACATTCTGAAGAAATTATCATAAATGGTGTGGACCCGAATGTATTTTCTGATCTTGTAGATTATATTTACGAGAAAACTATACTAGTCAATAAGGAAAATGTTGAGAAACTCATGATCGCAGATTCAATCTATCAAATAAATGGTTTAGAGAAGTTATGTAGCAAGTAAGGTAGTTTTATAAAACAGTTACTTTTATTAGTTTTTGTAACTACGCTTTATCTATTACAGCGTTTTGGAAAGTCAAATAGATATTTCCAACAGCTTCAATTTGGCAACCTTTGCTGAGAGCTATGGAAATATGGAGCTTTTTACTAAATTTAACAAATTTATTGGAAAAAACTTTATAGAAGTAAGAAAATAGAGAAATGTTTTATTAAGTCGAATGATTGTTTCCACTTCATCAAGCATAAATAATTATGAAATATATACTTGCATGGTTATTTGTATTGATCTTGTACTTTTAAAAGTTAATAAGAACAAGTTCTTGATTTATCACATGATCCATTCCAGATTTCACAAACTGAAGTATTCAAATTACACCCAGACACTGTAATTTCTAAATTAATAACTAATGATGAGCTTCATGTGATTTCTGAATCCCAAGTATTCTATGCTCTTCTAGATTGGATCAAAATATGATTTAATTTCGAGAAAACATTGTTTAAATATACTTATTAAGAACGTAAGTATCTAGAAAGTGTAAAGTTGTAGACTTTGGAGTATAAGATTGTGATTTCTCCAGGTACGATGCCATTTGTTGCAACCAAATTTTATTTCTATGCAATTAGAAAATTGTGAAATAACTAAAGCTATTTGCTATAAATATCTTAGCAAGGTCCTTGAACACCTCAAAGCTAACATCCCAGTTGAAACCAAGTCAAGACAAGTTAATATTCCGCAGGTAAGATTATTTAATTAAAAAGTTTTTACTTCAACAACTGACATATGACTTCACAGGTGATCTACGTTGTAGGTGAATTAGATAGATCCGCTGATAAATCATTGAAAAGTGTAGAGTTTCGTTTGTTTGAAACGAATGTTTGTTTTAAACTTCCAAAGCTATGTCTTTCAAATTCATCAAGTTCAGTTGTAATAAACGGTTTCATTTATATGTTAAAGACGATTGGTGGTATGGAAAGGTTAGAAGTATGAAACAAATGATGACATCATCATTACAAACTAAATATGACGTTATCATATTTCTAGATACGACCCAATTCTAAATCAGTGGAAAAAGTGCAAGAGTTTAAAGGAGGGATTGTGTTTGCCGACACTGCAAGGCATAGACAACGAATTGTATATGATTGAAACTTCTGATGATGGCAAAAGATTGATAAAGTGAGTGATGAAATGACATTTGAACCAAAACTCCACATATCAAAAAATATTTTTGCAGATACGATCCGATCACTGATGAATGGACTGAAAAGCTTCATTAAATAGACGTCGTAACTATTTCGGTTGTGCTGTCTTCAATCGGATGTTGTATGTTGTCGGTGGTGGTGAAGACTTTGGTGACTCAGTTGCTTTTGTTGACAGCTATGATACACACAAGGACGAATGGACTTCTGTAAAATCAATGATGACACCTCGATGGGAGCCAGGTACTTGCTGATAACTTCACGATGATCTTTTGTTGTTATGATGAATACTAATAATTAAATCATTAAAGGTGTAGTCACCCTTGGCAACTATATTTACGCCGTTGGTGGTTGGAAGGTGGAAGAATTAAAGCCTGTTGAGAGATACGATGTTCTGAACGATAAATGGGAATTTGTAGCAAGTATGAAATATGCAAGAGTATGCCCAAAAGCTGTTGTCTTTAATAAGAAAATTTATGTTTTTGGTAAGTGTTTCTTCTCTGTTTCTAATTTAAAAACTTTCCAATCAGAATTTTTGTAGTTTTTAAATTTTTTATAATAATAATAGAAATTAATCACAATTTATAGATGTTTACAATGGTTGGCATAATTGTGATGAGTTTTTTCACTGTTTCAGGAGGTATATCCGGAGATGATTTAGGTGTTGAAGCTGTTGAATGTTACAATGAAGTAACAAACAAATGGGAACAAGTTGCAAGAACTAATGATTGGATTGATGAAGTCATTGTCAGCTATCAACCATGTGTAACTGACAAATGTGTAGATTTCCCATTTTAATAAATACATTTTACTAAAAAACTTCTACAAGGCTTATTTTCAGTAAAAAGTTGCTTTTTAGGTCACTCAAAAGTTCTTCAAATATATTTAGAAAAAAATCAAATTGTTCATAAATGAATATTTTAATGTTTTTAGTTGTTTGATAGTTTCCAAAGTATAATAAAGTTTTTTAGCTCTTTAAAGTAATTATTATAACATTGTTATTACTTGTTTGGTTTTTACTATTTAATAAACTTGTCTTTGTTTTTGGGAGCAAATTTAATTTCTTTTTTTTTTAAGAAGAGGAAGTAAAATAATTAAAATATGATTTGCTCTTAATTTCAAACAATTATGCAACTTTTCCAATTGCTGTCCATCAATCAATACAAAACACTTTTCCTATAAATTAATAGAAATATTTCTTTCGGTGACGCAAATTTTTGGCTATGGAGAGACTGTTTGAGTTAATTATAAGAATTATATCAAAACTAAGTGACCATGTCTGACGCTCATACTATTCCTCATCATTAACTAGAGAAACCTGGCGGAAAAACTATAGTACACATGATATATCAAACATATACTCAATAGAATAGAGATTGCATGGATACTTTTTATCAGATGGATGTTTTCCTTCAAGATGAAATTCAAAAACTTTCTTATGACAAAGAATGTCTTCACAAAACTCGCAGTGACAAAGAACAGCTGCAACAAAATTGTTTTATTACAAAAATTAATTTTATTCTAGTAGTAGAAACATTAATAAGAGATATTTTATTCAAGTTTTTGAAAAAAGTTTAATTTACTTCTTTTATTATTTCAGGAATCTATTTCAGTTTCTTTATTTCTTTCTGAAGACATGTAAAAAGTTACTTCTAGTTATTCATAAGATTTTCCTTGTGACTAATTAGATGACTTAAATTTTCAATTTTTCAATTTAAGTGTTTCTTAAAGAATTTATTATTCTTCCACTAAAAATAATCTTTTAACTTTTATCACGTTTGTCATCATTATTCAGAGCATCTTCAAAATCATTTTCAAGCATTTCCATTTTCAAAGTTGCAATCATTAACAACAATCAGGTGTTCATCATCAAGAACATTTCTATCAAAAGTTTTATTATGATCACTTTTATCAACATCTAAAGCTGATTGTTTTGTTTGAAAAGTTTTTTCGTCTAACGAATTGATCTTGAATGTCTTCAGGAGATTCTGTAACAATAAAATCAATTGAAAACCCCTATTAGTAATTTTATTGGTTACATTAAGCGATAAACTTTATTACTAATTAAAGTAGATTAGTATATTGCAACATTGCAACGTTGCAATTTTATAATGAATTTAAAAAAAACGATTAAAAAAAATACTGCTAAATGATTTCATTAGAGTAACATTTAAAATACTACCAAACTATCGACTGAATAGTAATACACCAGATGAGATAAAACGGTCAACAACAAATTATCCTAAAAACGTTTTATATAATAGGCTCTACTGTCAGTCCTTATATAGATAAAAAACTGACAAACTTTTATAAATTCAAATAAGGTAAAAAATAAAATGATGTAACTAGAACTTACACTTATAAACAAAATTAAGTTTAGGTAGGAATTTTGTATAGATTATGACAAGGTGGTTAGATTCAGGCATGTCAAAAACTTGTAATTTATATGAGCGAAATGAAAATTAAAGTAGATTTAGAACTTTTATTATCAAAAATCTTTAAATTTGCAACAGATAAATTTCATCATGCTGTCTAAAGGAAATATCCGTAGGAGTAAAATATTGGACAATATTTCTTAGGGTTTTTATAGTATTACAAAATCATCACCATTTGTTTATGTTAAAGTTAATACAGCTAATAATTTATAATTTGAATTAAAAATATTAATTGTAAAAAATATTTTTTTAATTGTTATATTTGATTAATTTATCTGACATAAAATTAGAGCTGTCAATTAGATTATTATCTACTGTTAGATAAAATCATCAAGATTTTAATCGTTTGTGAATTATTTATTTCCAAACAAAAACACAACAAAATAATAACCGTATTACTAAATTAATTACTGTATAAAGGTTATCATAAGAATATAATGTTAGGTATAGTAGATGTTATTTCCTTTATGTAATTAATTTAAACAAAAAGATTTTTTGTCACTTGGTTTGTTAACAGATTTAGTAAAAAACAATAAAGGTAGTTTCAACTTCGTTGAATAAAAACATTATTTGTGCATCAACTCATATTTAATAAAAAAAAGTTTCTAGCAATTATATTTGTAATAGAAAAATTTTTCTTGACTACTTCTCATAAATTTAAAGTATGGTTTGAAAAATAGCTTAGAGGAAGTTAATACGTTTCTTATTTATTACATTCGTTTTCAAGTTTAATAAAAAGATAATTTTCTATATAGTTTTTAGTAAGTTTAATACGTTCATATAGTAGAAAAATTTGCAGTTTTATAGCTCATTTTCAAAAAGTTTAAATTCAAAGGAATATTCCGTTTATCTAATTACTAACTGTTGTTTTTACAAATATTTTTGTTTTAAAAACCATAGCAAATATTAATTTTTCGTTTTTATATATAAGCTTATGTTGTTTTTAATAGTTTGTAAGTTACTTTTTTTGAAGTTTATGTTTTTTAGATAGAAAAGTTTTGTTTTTGTTTTTAACCCAAAGATGTTGCAGGTTGATGAGCTGGTTAAATGAGATAGCCTACTTTGTTACAGATTTTAAAGACTTCTAACGAAATAGTTCCACAAAATTTTATGTGAAAGTTGGCTATTTCAGATTATACAAACCATTTACTATTAGTGCGTCTAACCTTTATTTAATCGATGGATTGGTCGCAGTTGAAGAATAATTAGATCTAATAAAAATTAAAGTAGGCTAATTGTTTAATTAATTAGTTATACTGCTTTACTTTATACTTGTATTTGATGTTTTGTTTGTATTTACTTTTTATATTTTTCTTTACTGCTGTTTTTATTATTTACAGTATTTTTTATTGTTATCGATTATCACTCGATTTGTTGTGATGTTGATTTAAATATTCGAAGAGTGTTTAGTTACATGAATTGTCTATAAAAGAATCGAATGATCAATAAAGAAATAGTGTTAAATAATTAAATAAATTCCGATTGAATCAAATAGTTAATTGCTAAACTGCCCTTTTAAGAAAACTACTTTCATCGCAACTTTCTATGTCAACAAGATCCTTTTCTATTAACTTCATTTTTTTCTTGCTAGACATCCAATCTGATTTAATCTTGGATCCCGAACTAGAATTAAATTGTAATATTTGTTTAAACTCATTTTTTTACCAGTTTTGAGCTTTCTCTAAATTGTTTAAGCTATAAGAACTGTCTGTAGACTCAAATATCAGTAGATGATATTCATATGCTTTCAACAGAAGTTACGAAACAGACGTTGCTTTTTATAATTTGTTTAACGTATTTTAATATAAAAATTTATTTATTTAATTACTTCAAGGAAAAGTTGATATGTCTACAAGACTGTTTAGAAAACAAATTTAGTAATAATTTGAATAAAACTCAAAAAATCTAATTGTAAGATATCTCTTTTAGATGTTAGTATTATTCTAAATTATTATATTTGTTTTATAGCATAAACGATGTAAAGGTTATTTTCTCTATAGTTAAAGAAAAATCAACTACAGAATAAAATGAAAATTGATATATTAAAACGCATAACATAATAAAGTTTAAAGATAATTCCCAAATTATACAACATTTCCTTGTCGCCAAAATGTGTCCACCTGATTTCTAACTCAAAACCTCCCACTTGAAAGGCGGGTATGGTAGCTACTACACAAGACAGATGGACAATATCAATTATTAATTCTTGTTTAAGTATTGAACACTTTCTGGAGCGTCATCCGTTTCCTCGCCACTTTCAGCTTCTTTTGTAGAATGATTTTCTGAAATTATATTTTTCATTAAAACTTTGTCCACATTACAGTTTAGTTAGGCCAGTTAAAATTAGAGAAGCATATTTATACATAATTCTACACTTGTTAGATAGCTCATGCAAATTTATTGTTAAAATATCTTTCACTAGTTGTTGTATCTATCAAAAAGTTTCAAAAAGGATTTTTTTAAACTAACATTCTGATAGGTATTATGATTTTTAGTTAGAATTATTTTTTGAAAGATGTACTTTCATTACATTTTATTACAATGAAAAAAGTGAGTAGGTTTAATATACTTGTAAAAATATTTAATGAATAAGCATATATAGTTTTGTGTACTAGGATTGCATGTATATATACTTTTATGACTGGCTGTCACTTTTTCAAAATCTGTTAGCTGGTTTACTGTTACAAGTTGGAACCATACAGTTTTCATCACTTCAAAAAAGTCTTTATAAAAAGATACTCAAAATTCTTGCTACAAGTTTATGAAAAAAAAAAGACATTGCGAGCTAAGCAACTCATTACTTATAATTCTAACACCACTCATATTTAATTTAATTTTACTATTTTAATAAAGCAATTTTTTTTTCGTCTTCGTAAAAATAGTTATAAAATGAAAACCTTTATAATATCATTGACATTATGGATCTGCAAAACTTCAGAGAGAAAATTTTATAAGAAAAAAATTACGGAAATTTTATGTTTTCTTCTAATCATTATGATTACTAAGAATCATCAAGCTGAACCAAATTATCCAAAGTTTGGATCAAATGCTGTTAATGGAAGCACCCTCACAAACAGCACCGTTTATGATTCCCAAATAATTGTTAGTTATTCAACTAAAAAGTGAATTGACTAGTTTATTGTACGGTTATCCTGTTAATGATTGGATACTAGGACAAATTAACAATACCCATGCGTTGAGCTCTCTTTTGAATTTTGTAGCTGTACATTCATTTGCAGTATCTTATTCTGAAAGCATAATATCCTATTACAAACAAACCTTTATAAAAGCAGTACTTTTTCAACTAACGACACAAAAAGCATGGTTTTATCAAAAAGAACAAACTGCTGATGTGTCTAACGAAGCTGATTTTAATGGAACTTGCTCTATAAAAGTAGCTCCAGCTTCTATCATAGCTGCAAATAGCGATGTAACTATTATCAAAATGAATAATCAAATGCTTACTTATTGTTTTGGAGCTTTTATGATAGGAAAACTTTTGGAAATGTTGGCAACAAAGTTAATTCTGAAAATTGGGTGGATTTCTAATAGATGCATTATGCTTCTTTTAAAACGAGTCCTACGTACTTTTAAGATATATGAAAATGAATCTTACTGAGGTATACAAAATTAATTGCCCTTCTGCGAGGTATAGCAGCTTTCATATCCGCCTAACAAGTCAGAAGTTTGAGATTGAGTACTGTTGTTCACATATTTGCGATTAGAAAACTAGGTTGCCTAGCTACCAGGGCAGGTTGATTTTGTAACAACTGAAGTCAGGCTAGAAAACCACTAACAATGGAGGTCGCAATCAAATGAAGATCACCAAATTATTGGGCTTTGTCCAATTATCGAGCATCTGAGATTGCGGCTATTCCATATAAGTGTTAGCTGGGTATGCCTCTTCAGAAAGTATAAGCTGTTAAACTTATACAGTGAAATTGAAATATTTTATTTCATTTCATACATCCTATACACGTTTTCTACATGCAAACTAAATTAATACCTGGTTTTTTACTTTTTTTAGTTTTCTTAGATTTTCTTAATTTCTTCTATTATTTTTCTAGTTTTTTTTAATTTTCGTTTAATTTCTCGCTATTCAAAACCTAAAATGAAAAGAAACGGATAAAATTGGAAACAGTAGACGTTTTCCATCAGCCCAACGTACCTTCGTGGCTTTAAAAAATAGACATTGCAAGCTAAGCAATTATTTACTTATATTGCTAACACAGCTTGTATTTAATTTAATTTTACTTTTTTAATAAAACAATTTATTTTTCAGCTTTGTAAAAATAGTTATAAAATGAAAACCTTTATAATATTATTGACATTATGGATCTGCAAAACTTCAGAGAGAAAATTTTATAAGAAAAAACTTACGGAAATTTTATGTTTTCTTCTAATCATTATGAGTACTAAGAATCACCAAGCTGAACCAAATTATACAAATATTGGATCAGATCCTGTTAATGGAAGCATCCTCACAAACAGCACCGTATATGATTCCCAAATAATTGTTGGTTATTCAACTAAAAATGAATTGACTAGTTTATTGTACGGTTATCCTGTTAATGATTGGATACTAGGACAAATTAACAATACCCATGCGTTGAGCTCTCTTTCGAATTTTGTAGCTGTACATTCATTTGCAGTATATTAATCTGAAAGCATAATATCCTATTACAAACAAACCTTTATAAAAGCAGTACTTTTTCAACTAACGACACAAAAAGCATGGTTTCATCAAAAAGAACAAACTGCTGGTGTGTCTAACGAAACTGACTTTAATGGAACTTGCTCTATAAAAGTAGCTCCAGCTTCTATCATAGCTGCAAATACCGATGTAACTACTATCAGCTTGAACAATCAAATGCTTACTTATTGTTTTGGAGCTTTTATGATTGGAAAACTTTTGGAAATGTTGGCAACAAAGTTAATTCTGAAAATTGGGCGGATTTCTAATAGATGCATTATGCTTCTTTTAAAACGAGTCCTACGTACATTTAAGATATATGAAAAATAAGCTTACTGAGGTATACAAAACTAATTGTCTTTCGGCGAGGTATAGTAGCTTTCATATCCACCTAACAAGTCAGAGGTTTGAGATTGAGTACTGTTGTGCACATATTTGCGATTAAAAAACTAGCTTGCCTAGCTACCAGGGCAAGTTGATTTTGTAACAACTGAAGTCAGGCTAGAAAACCACTAACAATGGAGGTCGCAATCAAATGATGATCACCAAATTATTGGGCTTTGCCCAAGTATAGAGTATCTGAGATTGCAGCTATTCCATACAAGTGTTAGCTGGGTATGCCTCCTTCAGAAAGTAAAAGCTGTTAAACTTATACAGTGAAATTGAAATATTTTATTTCATTTCATAGATCCTATACACGTTTATTACATGCAAACTAAATTAATACCTTGGTTTTTACTTTTTTTAGTTTTTTTAGGTTTTCTTAATTTCTTCTATTATTTTTCTAGTATTTTTTTTTCGTTTAATTTCTCGCTATTCAAAACCTAAAATGAAAAGAAAAGGATAAAATAGGAAACAGTAGATGTTTTCCATCAGCCCAACGTACCTTCCTGGCTTTAAAAAATAGATATTGCAAGCTAAGCAATTATTTACTCATATTTCTAACACAGGTTATATATTTTTTAATTTTACTTTTTTAATAAAACAATTTATTTTTCAGCTTTGTAAAAATAGTTATAAAATGAAAACCTTTATAATATCATTGACATTATGGATCTGCAAAACTTCAGAGAGAAAATCTTATAAGAAAAAAATTACGGAAATTTTATGTTTTCTTCTAATCATTATGATTACTAAGAATCATCAAGCTGAACCAATTTATCCAAAGTTTGGATCAAATGCTATTAATGGAAGCACCCTCACAAACAGCACCGCTTATGATTCCCAAATAATTGTTGGTTATTCAACTAAAAATGAATTGACTAGTTTATTGTACGGTTATCCTGTTAATGATTGGATACTAGGACAAATTAACAATACCCATGCGTTGAGCTCTCTTTTGAATTTTGTAGCTGTACATTCATTTGCAGTATTTTATTCTGAAAGCATAATATCCTATTACAAACAAACCTTTATAAAAGCTGTACCTTTTCAACTAACGACACAAAAAGCATGGTTTCATAAAAAAGAACAAACTGCTGGTGTGTCTAATGAAACTGATTTTAATGGAACTTGCTCTATAACAGTAGCACCAGCTTCTATCATAGCTGCAAATAGCGATGTAACTACTATCAGCATGAACAATCACATGCTTGCTCATTGTTTTGTAGGTTTTATGATAGGAACACCTTTGGATACGTTGGCAATAAAGTTAATTCTGAGTAAATTCATTATATAAGTTTCAAAAAAATTGAAAATACTTTGTTGAAATAGTTTTTCTTTTGTCATTAGATATTATTTATCTTTAATTATTTATTTGATATTTTGATTTATGTGATAGTTTTTTAAACTTAAACTGTCGATATAAATCAACTGATTTGTTTATTTAACATCAACAGTGTATAGAATTTGTAATTTTTTTAACCGCATCAAAATGGTAAAAAGATCAAATAGCAAAGTTGTTTTAGATTCAATTATGCCACCTACATATGATAAAAGGTTAGTAGAATTTTGTGTCTTGGCTTACTTTTGTTGCTGCTAGGAAGATATTAATAACTTGAACCTTGTTTGTTTAAACATGAGTTTCTTGTATTTTTAATCTGTTTTAGAGTGATTTTACTGTTACTGAGTTATTTTGAAAAGTTTTAATTTTATTGTTTTCTTTATTTATCAACTTAAAAATAGAAATTAGTATTTGTGTTTACAATTATTCATCTTTTTTTTTGTATTTTTATCTAACTTAATTGTTTCATGTAAATAATTTTTTATGATTTTGAAATCAAAATAAATTATAATTTTGTTTTTTTTAGAGATGCATTCTTGAAAGTTGAGAATTGTATCAATCTTCGGCAACTCAATCTAGAAGACCCCTTTCAAACTTCTGAAATTTGTAATGTAAATATCAAAGTAAAAATTGACCACTTGGAAAGAAGTTTCAATTGTAGCAAAGAATTATTAGCGGCAGCCTCTCCTTATTTTGAAGCTATGTTTCGTGGTGAGTTACGTTAAAAGATTCAATTTCAGTTTTTAAAAAACTGAATACAATAACACCAAAGCTATTTGAATTTCTAAGGTGGATTTAAAGAAGAACATTCTGAAGAAGTTAACATAAATGGTGTAGACCCAAATGTATTTTCTGATCTTGTAGATTATATTTACGAGAAAACTATACTAGTCAATAATGAAAATGTTGAGAAACTCATGATTGCAGATTCCATTTATCAAATAAATGGTTTACAGAAGTTATGTAGCAAGTGAGCCAGTTTTATTAAACAGTTTCTTTTATTAGTTTTTGTAACTACGATCTATCTATTACAGCTTTTTGGAAAGTCAAATAGAGATTTCCAACAGCTTCGAATTGGCAACCTTTGCTGATAACTATATGGAGCTTTTTACTAAACTTAACAAATTTATTGGAAAAAACTTTATAGAAGTAAGAAAATAGAGAAATGTTTTATTAAGTCGAATGATTGTTTCCACTTCATCAAGCATAAATAATTATGAAATATATACTTACATGGTTATTTCTACTGTACTTGTTCAATTAATAGACATTAAGAACAAGTTCTTGATTTATCACATGATACTTTCCAGATTTCACAAACTGAAGAATTTAAATTACAACCAGACACTGTAATTTCTAAAATAATAACTAATGATGAGCCTCATGTGATTTCTGAGTCCCAAGTATTCAATACTCTTCTAGATTGGATCAAATATGATTTAACATCAAGAAAACATTGCTTAACTATACTAATTAAGAACGTAAGTATCTAGAAAGTGTAAAGTTGTAGACTTATGAGTATAAAATTGTGATTTCTCCAGGTACGATGCCATTTGTTAAAACCAAATTTTATTTCTATGCAATTAGAAAATTGTGAAATAACTAAAGCTATTTGCTATAAATATCTTAGCAAAGTCCTTGAAGACCTCAAAGCTAACATCTTAGTTGAAACCAAGTCAAGACAAGTTAATATTCCGCAGGTAAGATTATTTAATTAAATAGTTTTTACTTCAACAACTGACATACGATTTCACAGGTGATCTACGTTGTAGGTGAATTAGATAAATCTGCTGATAAATCATTGAAAAGTGTAGAGTTTCGTTTGTTTGAAACGAATGTTTGCTTTAAACTTCCAAAGCTATGTCTTTCAAATCCATCAAGTTCAGTTGTAATAAACGGTTTCATTTATATGTTAAAGACGAATGGTGGTATGGAAAGGTTAGAAGTATGAAACAAATGATGACATCATCTTTACAAACTAAATATGACATCATCATATTTCTAGATACGACCCAATTCTAAATCAGTGGAAAAAGTGCAAGAGCTTACAGGAAGGATTGTGTTTGCCGACACTTGAAGGCATAGACAACGAATTATATGTTATTGAAACTTTTGATGATGGCAAGAGATTGCAAAAGTGAGTGATGAAATGACATTACAACCAAAACTTCACTCATCAAAAAATATTTTTGCAGATACGATCCGATCACTGATGAATGGACTGAAAAAGCTTCATTAAATAGACGTCGTAACTATTTCGGTTGTGCTGTCTTCAATCGGATATTGTTTGTTGTTGGTGGTGGTGAAGACTTCGGTGATTCAGTTGCTTGTGTTGACAGCTATGATACACATAAAGATGAATGGACTTCTGTAAAATCGATGTTGACACCTCGATGAGAGCCAGGTACTTGCTGATGACTTCTTGATGATCTTTTGTTCTTATGATGAATACTAATACTTAAATCATTAAAGGTGTAGTCACCCTCGGCAAATATATTTACGCTATTGGTGGTTGGAATGAGGAAGAATTAAAGTCTGTTGAGAGATACGATGTTCTGAATGATAATTGGGAATTTGTAGCAAGTATGAAACATGCAAAAGTATGCCCAAAAGCTGTTGTCTTTAATAAGAAGATTTATCTTTTTGGTACGTTTTTATTTTGCTTCTAATTCAAAAACTTTCCAATCAGAATTTTTGATGATTTTTAAATTTTTTAAAATAATAATAGAAATTAATCACAATTTATAGATGTTTACAATGGTTGGCATAATTGTATTGAGTTTTTTGATTGTTTCAGGAGGTATATCCGGAGACGATTTAGGTGTTGAGGCTGTTGAATGTTACAATGAAGTAACAAACAAATGGGAAAAAGTTGCAAGAACTAATGAATGGATTGATGAAGTCATAGTCAGCTATCAACCATGTGTAACCGACAAATGTGTAGATTTCCCATTTTAATAAATACATTTTACTACAAAACTTCTACAAAGCTTATTTTCAGTAAAAAGTTGCTTTTTAGGTCACTCAAAGGTTCTTCAAATACATTTAGTAAAATATCAAATTGTTCATATATGAATATTTAATGTTTTTAATTGTTTGATAGTTTCCAAAATATAATAATGTTTTTTAGCGCTTTAAAGCAATTATTATAACAATTTAATAACTTTTTTGAAATTTACTATTTAATAAACTTTTCTTTGTTGTTGGGAACAATTTGAATTCTTTTTTTAGTTTTAAGAAGAGAAATTAAAACAATTAAAATATGATTTGCTCTTAATTTCAAACAATTATACAACTTTTCCAATTGCTGTCCATCAATCAATACAAAACACTTTTCCTATAAACTAAAAGAAATATTTCTTTCGGGGACGCAAATTTTTGGCGATGGAGAGACTGTTTGAGTTAATAATAAGAATCATATCAAAACTAAGTGAACATATCTGACGCTCATACTATTCCTCATCAACAACTAGAGAAACCTGGCGGAAAAACTATAGTACACATGATATATCAAACTTATCTACTCAGCTGAATAGTCACAGAGATTGCATGGATACTTTTTATCAGATGAATGTTTTCCTTTAAGATGAAATTCAATAACTTTCTTATGACAAAAAATATGCTTACAAAACTCGCAGTGACAAAGAACAGCTGCAACAAAATTGTTTTATTACAAAATTAATTTCATTCTAGTACTACAATCATCAATAAGAGTTATTTCTATACAAATAACTACAAAAGAAATTCAATTTATATCTTTTTAGCAATTCAGAATTACTTTTCAGTTACTATATTTCTTTCTGAGGACTCTTAGCTGGAAAAAATTACTTTTAGTTATTTATAAGATTGTCTTTGTGACTATTTAGACTATTTAACTTTTTGAGTTTTTAATTAAAGTAATTCTTAAATAATTTAATATTTTTTTACTAAATAAATATCTTCTAACTTTTGTTTTCATCATTTGGGGCATCTTCTAAATCTTCATACTCATTCATGCCATCAAGAACATTTCTAGCTTTTTTTCATTATCATCTGCAGTATCCTCATTGTCATCTTTATCACCATCACCAAAAGCGTTCTTCATCTGATCTTTATCATCACAGCCATCAACAGCATTTTCTATGTGATCTTCATCATCACAACCATCTAGATTATTTTTAATGTATTATTCATTTCCATTTTCAAAATCGCAATCATTAACGTCATTTAGGTCTTTATCATCAAGAAAATTTTCATCCAAATTTTCATAATCATTACTTTCAACAACATCTTCAACTGATTTTATATCAAGAGAATTATCATCCAATTTATTTTGGTTGTTACTTTTATGATTCAAATAAAGTTGTTTATGAATGACTTCAGAAGAATCTGTAATAATAGAATCAATTGAAAACCCCCAGTACAAGTTATTTTGGTCATGTTAAGCGTCTTAGTGATATTCCTGATCAAAACAGATTACTAATATATAATGATAATAATAATATATTATCTACAATGTACATGGGTTACTGTTTGTGATAAATATTTTCTTATTTGTGATTACTTATAACACTAGAAATATTATAACTTTATCTTAGAATTTGTACAGAGAACAGTTTTACTTTCCAACTTTCTTATTTTAATTTCTGGTTGATTGAAACAGCTTTCATATCTACCCCAATCTTCACTAGCAGTTTTTGATCCTTTGAAATCAAATGTTGTTTAAATTTATACATTTTGTTCAATATAAACTTTTATCAAAATTTCTTTTACTTAAGCAATAAAGTTAACAGTCATTAGATTTAAAAGATAAAGATTATAAAAACAAGTTTAAGAAAAGGTTTATCAAATACTTCAACAAAACTAGTTCAAAGGTTTGTTCAGTTCATTATATTAAACTTTCTACATTAAAATAACTTAGTTATGAAACCAAACACCAAAAACATAAACAAATAATAAAATCATATATTATAACATCATAAGATCATTTAAACTTGAAAATCACCTTCTTTAACCAATAATCTAGAAGAATTGAAATCTTCTTGTTGTTTAGATTGAAAATAAATTTGATTTTCTATTGGTTCTGTCTTACAAACCTATAAAATAAATAAGAATCCAAGTAAAATCATACAATCTAGATTATTTATTTATCAAAGATTACAAACAAATAAGTAAAAGTAATACTAAAATCATATATCAAACAATTGATTTTATATGTAGAAACAACTAATATTTTGACAATAAACATATATAAACATAATAAAGTTATTTACAAAGGCTTCAGATAATGATACAGTGCTTAAAACTCCTAATGGACAATTAGAAGCACCAGACATTTTAAATGGCATATCAGAGATGTTATTATCATCATTTGAAACCACTTTCCTTAAACCATCTCCCTTATTAAATTTTCATCATAATATCTTACAACACTGATATTTATCCTCTATTATCCTCTATTTCTAAAGGACTCCAACTTATTTTATTCTGAAGCCTTTTCATGTTAAACCAACGCTGAATGAACTAAAATGAAAGGCTAAATTTTCAGAGAATTTAATTAGTTGATCTTTTGATGGATAAGCAAATTCACAGAAAACTTTCTTTAATTCCAACTAAGTAGTGGAAATAATAAAATTATCTGCAGAAGTTTCATCAGCTGCAGCATAATTATTCTTTTCTAACCAGAAATCAACTGTATTAACTCCATAACTTTCAATTATTTTGTAATATTAGGTCAGTTTATATAAAAATTATTAATATTCTCAACTTAAGTTTAATTAAAAAAGAAAGTTTTACTATATAATTGATATAAATAAATTATTTAATTTATGTTTTAGTTAGTTAATGTAAATCTAAATATTAAAATATCGAAAAAAGAACCAAAAATGAAATTAATTACACTAAAATCATGTTACAAAACAAAGAAGATTAAATCACTGCAAAATCACTGAACTTTTGGTCAAAGCAAAAAAGTATTCTAAAGGATAATGCCATTTCAAGTTTTGTCATTTGCAAAACATCTGTATAACTAACTCCATTTTCATTGAACAGAATAACACAAAGCAAAGTTTCCTGGAGATATACAAACTATACCCAGTGGTACAGCCAGATCTCATTTTGGTAAGACCTAGCCTTCTAGGCAAGTATCTAGGCAAAAAAACTAAGTAATATGAGCAACCAGATTATGAAAAAAACATAAGTATCAACATCTAAAAATAATATATAAATAATCAAAATAAACAATAAAACTGTAAATTAACAAATCACAAACACAACATAACAAAATAAGATAGGAAACTGAAGAAAATATAGTTGTTTGACTTTACTTGTGAAGACAAATTATCAAATGATATCTTTTTAAGATAATAATAATAGAAAAAATTCATATTTAATAGCTAAGTTATCCTGTTGGTAAAACTCTCAAAAGCAAGATGGTTAACATCTCAATGTAGTCTTGTGATCCATATCTCATCCATCTTACAAATGTCAAAACTTTTAATGGAAGCTTTCAGAAAGTTGCTACCAAAAGCGATTCCTTCTTCAATGAGCCTCCATTGATCTGCTATTGTCTTGTCTCCACCAGTGACTATAATCCTTAAATGTGTAGAAAAGGTATAAACTTAACACAACACAGTATAATACTGAATGGCACTGGTCCAAAGGGATTGAACAATATCACATCTCAACTATCTTAAAAGCTATTCAAACCGAACAATTGTGATTACAAAAGCAAATATATTTTATTTTTTTGTACTTATTTATTATGTTTTGGTTTTAGCTCATTCAAAGATTTAAGTTATAAGTTATTTTTAAACGTAAGATATTCAGTATTGTAAATAGTTTGATATTAAGTTTAGAATAAATTTTTTTGTCAGAAGTGTGCTGAGTTTTTGTAGGAAAAGGAAGAAAATATTTTAGCTGTCTAATTTTTATACTAATTTTACAACTATATGGAAAGCATTCTGTAAAAGGATTTGAAACATTTAATTTTCTACAGAATTCTTTTGTTTTGTTTTTGGTTTTGATAAACGGTTAATAATAAATGTTAGGCAACATTGAAAATATTACTTCAAGGACCGTTTATTCATTTATTTGTTGTTCCTGTTTTTCTCATGTTTTCAATATTAATTAAAGTTATAGGTTTTTTCTTAAGCTGTGATCCTTAAGACCTTTGCATTATGTTTCTGCAGTCATATTATTTCATGTTTGCTGTAAGAGCTGTGTATTTTCTGATTTGAATTTACTCAAGAACTAAAAGTTCACAACTATCATTTACTTAATATTTCAAAAGATTACTGAAATCATGCCTTTTGTAGTTGACTTAACTAGCTTTTTTTATGGTAACCGCAGTACGTATGAACAGTGGATTTTGCACAGTATAGGTAAATATGATTGAAAAATTAGTTTTTGTGCCATGCATTCTTTTATTTCTATCTTCATGGTGACAGTTGAGTTTTTCATCATTGTTTACCAATGTCGTTAGCAGCTGCCTTTTAAGTTATAATAGAAATCTATGTAAGATTTTATTTAGAAATATCTTCATAATACTATTGAGATTATTAATTTGAAGTCATTAATTTATTTTTTTATATTTTTAATCTTTCATTTTCTATTTTTATACTTGATAATTATATTTAATCTAATTCTTGTTCTTTAAATGATAATATTAATCTGTTAAACTTTATTTTGTATAAACTAACTTTTGCATTCAATAATATTTATATTTAGTTTGGTTCTTAGGGAAAATTATGAAAGAAAAGCCTTGTTTAAAAGTACAATATTTGTTTCTAATTGTTAATAAAATAGCCACAATACTGTTTTATTCATACTTATGGCAATTACTTTTTTTTTTAATAATTTTATAACTTTATAAAATTTAGATAACATTTTTGTGATGAAAATAAATTTGTCATATTTTTTAGTTTCATTAATAATAAAAGTTTGTTTTTCAGTACTAATTTTTTTTAGTTACTTTGATAATTTTAAATATTTATAAAAATATTTTATCATTTGTGTGGATTTTAATTTTTATTAGACTATTTTTTAGTATATAATTATTTGACAAAGTACATTTTTGTTAAAATTTTTCTACATTATATATTTTTTTGTAATATTAAAGAGTAAACTTATTCCTTTTTGCAATTAAATTAGACAATATTTTATTGAATCAAATGTAGTTTTTTTGGTTATTTTTCGTATAGATTTATCATCAAAATTTCTGCTAATATTTCTGGTGATAATTTTGTAGTATAGTATATTGAATAATTTTATCTAAATTTAAATTTATACTTTACTGTGAAATTTTATAATATTTCAATTCAAAGATTTTTTAAAATTACTTTAGTCAAAATCTAATACATTTAAAAATTTCGTTTACATTTTCTGACAAATAACCTTTTAAATACTTTTTAGGTTTATAAATTCGATATAAATTAGTAATGGCACTAGTTAATGGAAGTTCTCCTCAATTCTTGTCACAAACCAAGAAGTATCTACCTACCATGGAAACATTAAAAGATTTAAATAGAATGGATATGATTAACTCTCGAATGAATTTTGACAAAGTACAAATAATCACTCTCCAGTCAGTTACTGATCTATATATGAAGGAAAGATCTAATTTGAATGATGAAGAACAAATTAAGTCTCTCGCCAAATGGTGTGCCACAAAAATGCTGCTGAGTAATAGAAAAAATTCAGACATTAAAAAGTCCTTGCTGATTGTGGTTGCTACAGAATCAGATGGTTACCTTGTAATGGTGAACACAACCATGGATCCTATGAATATTTATGATTATCTGCCATAAATTAAAGTAACTGCAACTGATTATCGGATTACATTGATTACTAAAGATAACTTTGGAATGTATGAAAGATTAATGGAAGAATCCTTGAAATATTTCAGTCAAATGCATGACAAAAATGGAACTATTTGCTTTCTAGAAAAACAGAAACTATTAGTGACTTATGGATATCATTGTGACCATGGGCATGTAGAAGTATTTGATTTAAAAACTATGAAGATTCGTATGGTACTTGAAGCTCATAAACATAAGTTGGTGGCTATTTGTGGTGATTTAAACAGTGATATGATTGCTAATGCTTCTGAACGTGGAACTGTTATTCGAGTATTTTAGTTTATATAACAACCTCTTATAGATCATTTAATTCAAAATTTTATTTAGTTTATAAAATAATTTGAATTGAAGTTTTAAAGTTGCAAATTGATTGAATAATTTCTCTAAGTTATTACATTGTTTATTATTTCATGATTTTTTATATCAGCTTTTTTAATCCGTTTGTGTCAATATGATTTTTATAAATTTATTATTATTTTTTATATTTTAATAAAGGAAATTGATTGAATCATTATTATAATTTATTATCTTTTATAGTGTTAAAGAGTTTTTTATTTTATATTTTATATCTAAATTTTATATTTACTCTCAATTTCTTTATCAAAATGCATTACTGTTTGTTTGTTATAAAACACCGCTTTCTAAAACTTTTGTTTTTTATAATTGTTTTTTTTTTTCATATAATTATATAAGGTCTTTTTAGTACATTATTTAATATAGCAGACGGACACATTCATATAAAACTCTACATATGTTAACAAATTCATGAAAATTCATTGTTAAGATACCTATCACTAGTTGTGGTATCTTTCAAAAAATTTCAAGAAGGATTTTATAAACTATCATTTTTATTGACATGATTTTTTGTTAGTAGTATTTTTCAAAAGATATACTTTCATTACATTCTATTAAAATTAATAAAAATATGCAGGTTTGATATCTTTTTCAAGATATCTAATGAATAGGTATATATTGTTTAATGTACTACCATTACATGCATATATAATTTTACGATTTGCTGTAAATTTATACAAATCTGTTATCTGGCTTACTGCTACAAGTTGGAGCCATAAATTTTTCATCACTTCAAAAAATTCATTATAAAAGCTTTAAAAAAATTGATAATATTTTGTTTAAATAGTTTTTTTCTTTTGTAGTTATATATTATTTTTATTTAATTATTTATTTGATATTTTGATTTATGTGATAGTTTTAAAACTTATACCGTTTAGATAAATCAATTAATTCATCTATTTAACATCAACAGTGCATAGAATTTGTAAATTTTTCAACTGCATCAAAATGGTAAAAAGATCAAATAGCAAAGTTGTTTTCGATTCAATTATGCCACCTACAGATAATAAAAGGTTAGTAGAATTTTGTGTCTTGGCTTATTTATGTTGCATCTAAACAGATATTAATAACTTGAACCTTGTTAGTTTAAACTTAAGTTTGTTATATTTTTAATATGTTTTATAGTGATTATACTGTTAGTGAGTTATTTTGATGAGTTATAATTATATCTATTTTTTTTATTTATCAACTTAAAAATGGAAATTAATATTTGCGTTTGTAATTATTCACTATTTTTGTATTTTTATCTAACTTATATGTTTCATGTAATTACTTTTTTATGATATTGAAATCAAAATAAATTATAATTTTGGTTTTTTTAGAGATGAATTCTTGGAAGTTGAGAATTGTATCAATCTTCAACAACTCAATCTAGATGACTCCTATCAAACTTATCAGATTTGTGATGTCAATATCAAAGTAAAAATGGACCACTTGAAAAGAAGTTTCAATTGTAACAAAGAATTATTAGCGGCAGCCTCTCCTTATTTTGAAGCTATGTTTCGTGGTGAGTTAGATTAAAAGATTCAATTTCAGTTTAAAAAAAAAGAATATATAAACACAAAAACTATTTGAATTTCTTAGGTGGATTTAAAGAAGCACATTCTGAAGAAGTTATCATAAATGGTGTGGACCCAAATGTATTTTCTGATCTTTTAGAATATATTTACAACAAAACTATACTAGTCAATAAGGAAAATGTTGAGAAATTCATGATTACAGATTCCATGTATCAAATAAATGGTTTAGAGAAGTTATGTAGCAAGTAAGCTAGTTTTATAAAACAGTTACTTTTATTAGTTTTTGTAACTACGCTTTATCTATTACAGCTTTTTGGAAAGCCAAATAGAGATTTCCAACAGCTTCGAATTGGCAACCTTTGCTGAGAACTATGGATATATGGAGCTTTTTACTAAATTTAATAAATTTATTGGAAAAAACTTTATAGAAGTAAGAAAATAGAGAATTGTTTTATTAAGTCGAATGATTGTTTCCACTTCATCAAGCATAAATAATTATGAAATATATACTTGCATGGTTATTTCTACTGTACTCGTTCAATTAATAGTTAATAAGAGCAAGTTCTTGATTTATCACATGATTCATTCCAGATTTCACAAACTGAAGAATTCAAATTACAACCAGACACTGTAATTTCTAATATAATAACTAATGATGAGCTTCATGTGATTTCTGAATCCCAAGTTTTCAATGCTCTTCTAGATTGGATCAAATATGATTTAACTTCAAGAAAACACTCTTTAAATATACTAATTAAAAACGTAAGTATCTAGAAAGTGTAAAGTTGTAGACTTTTGAGTATAAAATTGTGATTTCTCCAGGTACGATGCCATTTGTTACAACCAAATTTTATTTCTATGCAATTAGAAAATTGTGAAATAACTAAAGCTATTTGCTATAAATATCTTAGCAAGGTCCTTGAAGACCTCAAAGCTAACATCCCAGTTGAAAGCAAGTCAAGACAAGTTAATATTCCGCAGGTAAGATTATTTAATTAAATAGTTTTTACTTCAACAACTGACATACGATTTCACAGGTGATCTACGTTGTAGGTGAATTAGATAAATCTGCTGATAAATCATTGAAAAGTGTAGAGTTTCGTTTGTTTGAAACGAATGTTTGCTTTAAACTTCCAAAGCTATGTCTTTCAAATCCTTCAAGTTCAGTTGTAATTAACGGTTTCATTTATATGTTAAAGACGAATGGTGGTATGGAAAGGTTAGAAGCATGAAACAAATGATGACATCATCTTTACAATTTGAATATGACGTCATCATATTTCTAGATACGACCCAATTCTAAATCAGTGGAAAAAGTGCAAGAGTTTACAGGAGGGATTGTGTTTGCCGACACTTCAAGGCATAGACAACGAATTATATGTTATTGAAACTTTTGATGATGGCAAGAGATTGCAAAAGTGAGTGATGAAATGACATTACAACCAAAACTTCACTTATCAAAAATTATTTTGGTATTTGCAGATACGATCCGATCACTGATGAATGGACTGAAAGAGCTTCACTAAATAGACGTCGTGACTATTTCGGTTGTGCTGTCTTCAATCGGATATTGTTTGTTGTCGGTGGTGGTGAAGACTTCGGTGATTCAGTTGCTTGTGTTGACAGCTATGATACACACAAGGACGAATGGACTTCTGTAAAATCGATGTTGACACCTCGATGGGAGCCAGGTACTTGCTGATGACTTCACGATGATCTTTTGTTCTTATGATGAATACTAATACTTAAATCATTAAAGGTGTAGTCACCCTCGGCAACTATATTTACGCTATTGGTGGTTGGAATGAGGAAGAATTAAAGTCTGTTGAGAGATACGATGTTCTGAATGATAATTGGGAATTTGTAGCAAGTATGAAACATGCAAGAGTATGCCCAAAAGCTGTTGTCTTTAATAAGAAGATTTATGTTTTTGGTACGTTTTTATTCTGTTTCTAATTCAAAAACTTTCCAATCAGAATTTTTGATGGTTTTTAAATTTTTAAAAATAATAATAGAAATTAATCACAATTAATAGATGTTTACAATGGTTGGCATAATTGTATTGAGTTTTTTGATTGTTTCAGGAGGTATATCCGGAGACGATTTAGGTGTTGAGGCTGTTGAATGTTACAATGAAGTAACAAACAAATGGGAAAAAGTTGCAAGAACTAATGAATGGATTGATGAAGTCATAGTCAGCTATCAACCATGTGTAACCGACAAATGTGTAGATTTCCCATTTTAATAAATACATTTTACTACAAAACTTCTACAAAGCTTATTTTCAGTAAAAAGTTGCTTTGTAGGTCACTTAAAGGTTCTTCAAATACATTTAGTAAAATATCAAACTGTTCATATATGAATATTTAATATTTTTCGTTGTTTGATAGTTTCTAAAATATAATAATGGTTTTTAGCGCTTTAAAGTAATTATTATAACAATGTAATAACTTTTTTGAATTTTACTATTTAATAAACTTTTCTTTGTTGTTGGGAACAATTTAATTCCTTTTTTTAGTTTTAAGAAGAGAAAGTAAAATAATTAAAATATGATTTGCTCTTAATTTCAAACAATTATACAACTTTTCCAATTGCTGTCCATCAATCAATACAAAACACTTTTCCTATAAACTAATAGAAATATTTCTTTCGGGGACGCAAATTTTTGGCGATGGAGAGACTGTTTGAGTTAATAATAAGAATCATAAAGATCAAATCATAAAAGACCGTTAAAAGTTTCCTTTCAGGAAAGATGGGACAAACGTAAGTTTCTTGCTAAGCTGTATAAACTTAAGCAGGACGAAAAATTCCAGGGCATCAGAGTAGCACATGATATGTGTGAAGATGATCGCGTAGAAAATAAGCGTCTTCTAAAAGAGGCGTACAGCCGAAATCAGAAAGAGCAACCAACTGATTTCAAATACAAAGTTCGAGGTCCACCATGGGCTTTACAGATTGTGAAGGTCTTTTCAAAAAACGGAAGTGCAAAATAACCACTGGACCCACATCACCCTTATTCAACCTCTCTTCGCACAAAATTATTAATACTATGCTTCCAGCCCAAGATAACAGTACACAGAAGACTACCACCAAATCTTACAAGTGTCAAAAAGACAATTTTTCTTTTATATTAGGTATGTTTTTCAACGCACGGTCAATTGTCAACAAAATTTTCGAATTGAAAGCTCTTTTGCTTTCTCAAGATTTTACATTTGTTTTCATTACCGAAACTTGGTTGAAACCCTTTTATCCTGACTCCTTTCTGGATGACAGTGATCTTTTTCGTGCTTTGCGCTGTGATAGACTGTTTGATAGAGGCGGCGGTGTTTGTGTAATCTATAAAACATCACTGGCACCCATGATTTCACGAATTAAGATAAATACCATTGATTGCCCAGGATTTGAGATTATTGCTTTCAATTTTCATTACTCAAAGTCAAAGTTTTCCCGCTTTATATGTACCTACCTACCACCGTCTAAAGTTAACGATGAGGTTACTATTAAGGCCTTATTGAAGGTTCTGAAAAGCCTTGTTTGTCCTGAGATGTATATTCTGGGGGATTTTAATTTTAGTAGAATTGATTGGAATAACCCAAATTTAGCATTCAATGGAAAAATGTTTAATTTGAATGGAGACAAAACTAATTTAGCCAATCTGAGTCATGTCTTTGTAAATTTCCTTGATGCCAATAATCTATCTCAGAAGGTTACTTTTCCAACCCAAGTTAGTGGTAATACTTTGGATCTTCTCATCACATCAAAACCTGATAACGTTATCTACGTTGATCAAAATGAACCTTTTGCTCTGACATGCGATCACAACATGATTGAATTCAAGCTCCAAAAAACTTTTTCTACGAACGTTAAAACTTCAAGCATACGGAACTTTTATCGTGGAAATTATAACAGTATAAACAAGTTTTTATCAGGTGTTGACTGGATTTCTGTTTTCAACTCTACCGAAGACATCAATGATATCTACTCGAGGTTTACTAACATTGTTAATGAGTCAATTAAAAAGTTCATACCTTTATATAGAGTCAACAAAAAACCACACTTGCCAAGATATTTAAGGAATTTACAGCATTTGAAAAACCTCTTATACAAACAAACTAAAGCAGATCCTTCCATCAAACCTCTATACAAAGATCTTTGTCTAGTCTACAAGAAATCAGTTTATAGCTTCTATTTAGGAAAAGAAAGTGCAATCTTATCTTCACCTAGCAAGAAAACGTTTTTTGACTTCATTAATCACAAGCTTAAGGCGAGATCTCATCTACCTCCCTTGCTTGATAACGCCAATCAGCTGGTGATGGAACCAAAGAATAAAGCTGAATTGCTAAACAAACAATTTGAAAAGGTTTTTATAACCGATGATGGCAATACTCCTACTATTTCCTACTCCAATATCCTTTCAAATATCTCTGAGATGGTAGATCTAGACATAACAGTTGATATAGTATCTAAGGCTATTTCTTCTCTAAAATCAACAGTTTCCAACACCCCAGATCAAATCCAATCTTTGTTTTTAAGAAAAAGTACTTCTTCTTTAGCGCTACCCTTATCGCTACTCTTTAACATGACTCTTAAGCGGGGAAGACTTCCACAAATTTGGAAGAATGCTATTATTACTCCAATTTATAAGAAAGGTCCCAGAAACACTGCACTTAACTACAGACCAGTTTCGCTGAGTTTGGTTATCTGCAGAACTCAAGAACATATCATTCACAACCATATAACTAGCCATTTGACGTAGCATCATCTAATATCTGATGCCCAGCATGGCTTTGTTAAGCAAAGATCTTCTTTGACTCAACATCTCACTTTTTTCAATGAGCTTACAGCTCATTACGAAAGTAATACTCCATGTGACATCATATACCTTGATTTTGCTAAAGCGTTTGATTCTGTTCCACACAACAAGCTCATTACTGTATTGAAAAACATAAAAATCAGCAACTCTATCTTAAAATGGATTGAAGATTTCTTATCAGGTAGAACCCAACGAACCCGTGTAGAAAGATCTTTATCTACTCCTAGTAAAGTCACCAGCGGCGTTCCTCAGGGTTCCGTTCTGGGTCCACTTCTCTTTTTGATTTTCATTGAAGACCTCATCAGAAGACTAATAACAGTAGACAATGTCAGTGTGTTTGTGTATGCAGATGACATCAAGCTATTATCTGGTTCTCACTCAAAACTCCAAATTGCACTAAACCTTGTAGAAAACTGGTCTGCGAATTGGCAACTTAAAATCCAGCCAACAAAGTCTGAAGTTATAACATTCTCCCGTAAGCCAGCGGCCAACTTCAGCAACCAATACTACATCAATGGATCCATTCTTGAACGAGTATCCTCAGTCATAGACCTCGGCATTACTCTGACATCTGACTTCAAATGGCACAGTTATGTTTCCAGAATCTTTGGAAAATCTATCAAGCTTGTCCACCTCATCATAAAGACTTTTAATTCTAAAGATCCATGGTTTTTCCTCAACCTTTTCAAACTGTACATACGCCCTATTCTTGAATACAATATCAGTGCATGGATGCCATATCAAGTTGGTGATATCAGAAAAATCGAATCTGTTCAGGCAACATTTACGAGATTGGTTTGCAGGAAACTTAATATAAAATACGAGAGTTATAAGCATCGTCTCAGCTTCTTCAATCTAGATACTTTGGAAATCCGAAGAATTAAATACGACCTTATTCTGATTTTTAAAATTATTCACAACCTAATTGATCTTCAGTTTGATGACTTTTTCTCCATTAGTCCCTCCCTCAAGTTATATCAACTTAGAAGACATAAATTACATCTTAATAAGCCCACTCTACCAGCTACGTTAACCAGATTAAGTTTTTTCTCATACCGCACAATCAGTACATGGAACAATCTGCCATCAGAGATTGTCATGTCAAAATCACTTAAGCTGTTCAAGAAAAAGGTGAATTGTTATAATATCGCCAACATTGCCATTTCTAAACTGTGAATTTTTCTCTTTTACAATACTATGTTTCTGTGCAATTCTTCATTGTCATATGCTTTTTCGTTTACACGTCAAATAGATCTAATTTGTGAGAATGTGTGTTAGCGAGAGGTGCTCTTTTTAGGCACCCTCCTTCACATTTATTGTAATA
>JAQGEQ010000224.1:0-25791 GCA_034620365.1 Pegea sp. RAD2-039
TGCGTTGCCAGATTACACAATTGTGAGAATCGTTTATTACATCTTGTACATTCGAAGGGCTTCTCTTCATATTTCTGATTATCTGAACTTTTAGTTCACCGAAGATTGTAAAGAGAACTTTAAAGAGAACAGAGAAATTCTTCCCCATTATTTTGCTTTCTAGATTGGTGGTCCATAATTTATTGCATTACTGATCTTCCTGAATATTATCAATATTTATAAAACTTATCAATCTACAAAAATAAAAGTTTAATAGCTTGTTAGACAATTCTTAAAAAATCTATATTGACTTAGTTTCAAGTAATTTGCGCCAAGGTCAACATTCAACCACAAAAATAATTACAGTAAACATAAAGATTACATTTTTTAAAATTCACTTTTTTAAATATAAAGTTACAAATAATAAAAATTCAAAAAGTCATTTAATCTACACTTCACCATTATATACAGTTGTACAAATCACCATCTGATGAACCTTAGTAATGCAGCTTATACTGAATAAGTATCATAAAAGATGATATTCTATTTTATATTAATAAAAATTTAGCCATAAATATATCACATGTCAAAAACAATTCTTTATAAACTGGCAGTAACTGGTAGAAAAGAAAACTTGAAGACTTTTACTTCAAAGTGGCACTAGCTTGAATGCTAATTAGTCTGTTTCACTTGTATATGGAAGAAAACAACAAAATTTGATATTCAAAGTTACACTTCTATAAAAAGTTTCGTTTTTGCAATCACAAAAATTCTTTGTTATAAATAACTTCAGGGAAAAGCAATATGTTGGTAAGCTGAAAAAGCAACAGTTTAAAGTAAATCAAAATCAGATTTTGTTTAAATAAAAAATACCTCAAGTTGATATTATTTTATTGCAACTGATCTTTCACTTAATTTCGACTTTCTCTCAACTTGATTTCTTTATTTCTGAGAAAAGATTTGTCTTTAAAATAATATCTAGTAGTACTATCATGTAGTAAACATTTAACATATATGATTCTAATAAATAGTTTTTTGTATGAAATTTTGCAAAAGAAAATCGAAATTGTTTCAGTAAGAAATTCCACAAAATAAAAACAATTTGATGAAAAAATTCTAATTTCATTCAAAGAATTACAGCTTAAAGTTCCCTCCTATCCCAATTATATCTAAACACTTCATCACACATTAAACGCTTGTTAAATGAAAAGTATCTCTTATACAACAAATATAAAGTCGAAAAGTCGTTGAAAGCAAACTATAAGGTAAGTACAAGGACATATAGGAATGTGAAATTGAAGTTTATAAGTGGCACCACTACAGGTCAAAACAAGTAAGGTTTGTGACAGTGAAATATCATGCAAGTTTTATGAATTGGTTAAATCAAAATTAAACTTCACATTATTCATACCACCCCTTAATGATGAAAATACAAAACATCTATATATAAGCACCTATCTATTTTCTTTTATGTAGAAATACATGATATAAATAAATACAGAGCTATTAATAATGAACTTTTGAAACGTCCACAAAATCAAGGCTTTGAGAGCACATTTGATTAAGAAAATCACTGCCATCATCTTTATCAGTCTCAAAGACATTAAAGATGATGACATTCTTTTTTGTCCTCATGGTCCAAATTAAGTTTTTTGTGCGTGTCAGTGACTTTCTTGGCAAGAAGCTGAAACAATGCCAACATTTTTGTCGGAACCAGAATCACCGACCACAGAAGCCCATGTGACAGGTTACTTTGTAGTCATCCAATTTGCCCATTGATTTAAACAAACTAAACAATTTTTTGTTAATCTTGGCAACATCGTTGCTAATTTCAGATTTAACTTTGGTTAATTCATCAAATACAGATTTGGTTAGATTCAGATATTAGGTTTGAATTAGAGGAAGTAGTTGTTATGTCCATGGTTCTCCATTTAATGCAAAATCATTTAAATCCCATTTGCTTCATCTGGTTGTTATCAAATATTTCATAAACTTTCTTCCTCACATCACTACAAGTGAGATGAAACTAGGAGAGGATTTTAATAAACTTTATTACCGGATCTTCACTTGAGCAAATTGTATTGCATGATTGGCAATTGCCATTTCAAGCTTGTTTCGATAAAGTTAGTTTGTCAGAATTTTCAGAACGTAAGGTCTTGACACTTTTATTTGGATCCACCATAGTTGTGATTTTCATGAAAGATTTTTAGTGTCACCAACCCAAATAGATCGAATCAATTTCTTATACAGATAAAATTTTATCACAAGTAATATACAAATCAATTACTGAAAATAATTTGATAACAACTTATAAGCACTTATTCAATAGAATATAACTTATAACCTTATTCAAATGGAATGGATTAGGTTATAGGTAAAACTTAAACTTACCTGAATTAAAAGTTTTAATTTCAAAGATATCTTTAAACTCTCATTTAATTTTCCTGATCAGTTTTAAACAAAGTCTTTTGTTTCCAAAATCCCTGCAAACGTCTTTCTAAAAAAACAAAAGTTTAATCCAAATGCTAATTAATATATCTTAATTATTGAAAACCTTTTTTTTAATAAATTAAATATTTTGCACTCTATACTGTATATACGCTACAAATGTAGATTTTCATCAATAAAAAAGTGGTCATGACAGACCACATTTAACTTTCACTAACCAAGGTTTAATCATTAAATATAGTTTTCAATTTTATCAGAAACTTAATTTTAGATTTTACCTGAACTATTGATAATTCAGTACTTGAAACTTTTCACATAATTTCCAGCCATCCAATTACTAGAAAACATAGTTTGAAAGTATTTTAACGTTATTAAGCATACCAGAAAATTTCTAGACGAGCGTGATGAACGTTGAAAATAAAAGGGATTCTTCAAATCTTTTATTGCTTTTATACTGTTTTCCCTGTTTCCTTATTTGGAAACAATTTATTTACAGTGTTTCCTAATTAATTCTGCAATATTTAATAATATTGTAAATTTCATTAAATTTTTAAAATATAATGATAAATATAATTGCCGGCTAAGTTTAAAAACATTTTTGAAAATAAAATCACTTTTGTGGAACAGTAATTAAATTTCATAAGATTTACAATGAAAAATAACTTAACAATTCTATTTGATTCACTCCTTCTATGTATAAACAATTCTTTTTATGTAGTAATATATATCTTCTTCCTAGTAAAAATACTTGTACAAGAAATAGTTTTTGACATTTCAATTACTAAAAGTGATTGTATTAATTCTAGGAGCTTCTGCTGTATGAACCTTTTCATTTGTTTTATATAATTAGTTGTTTTCTAAACTATTTATATCCACATTTTCCTAATAGTTTTAAATAATCTGAAATTTGTTTTTTTAAATACATATAAAATAACTCTTGGCAAAGTCTATTCCTTATTGTAAAAAGCTTCTCGGCAGGCTTTCTTAACTTTCATAGACGCTACTGGTTTCAATAAATTTTTGTGCGCAAGTTTATATTAGAGAAGAAGTCATTTGGATGATGAATCTAACTTTAACTGTTTTTGAAGTAAAATTTCCACCAACTACTAGATTTTCGTTGAACATCGATGAGTTGTATTGTAGTCGGAAAAGTCGAAATTTAAATAGTTTGCTTTGTAACTGCAGAATAAAGATTACAAGATTTATTAAAAGGTATGCATTTATAGATAATGAATAATTAATTTGATTATAAAAAGCTACAGGCGTTTAAGATGACTGTCTCATATCGTAAAGTAATAAGGCTATATGATAATGCATTATTTGAATTACTAGAAAAGTTTCTTTCAAACTTTAAACTTTAGATCAACATGCTACCGAGAGAAAATTGAAGAAATCACGCAAATCAGATCTTACATTACGTTTTATTACACGGGCAACAGATGAATTAAGATGAAGACCAAATAACTAATTTTGCAAGTCTCACATCTTATACCAACCACCGAATGTAGATGATGACGATGAGTAAAATGTTACCAACTAAATCTAAGAGGTGATATCGAGAACAATCAAAATGAGATGTTTTGGAATCCCTTTAACTATAAGAGTACCAACCGGCCACATTAGAAGATGTTGATTATGTAGCTTTATAGAAGTTAAAAGAACACGTTAGATACAATTATGCACGAGGCAGTGATAAAAGTGCCATAGCAAAAAGTGAGAGAGTTTCTAATAACACTTTTGGTGTGAAGCTAAATATTTCAATCACTAACACCAAAAAGCGTTGATTTAAGTCTTTTTAAATTTGTGAATAATCCTATAGCTGTAAAGTTCAACTTAAGTCTAAAATTCTACAACTTAGCAGTAAAGCAGCATGATGGTTTATTAAACACTTACTAAGCTCCCAAACTGATCAACTTCCTATAGATTAAAAAAAACTGATGCCATGCTTATTGGCAGAATATTCTAAGTAAATCAAATCTATAGGTAACAACATCGAACAGCATAATAATAAGCAGTATTTTTACAAGCAGATGTTGTACCAGACAACTGGTGACACACCATATTTTTTGGAAAGATTTATTCACAAATGATTGCCGAATCAGTAATCCCAATCATTGTTTGTAATCAATCTGAGGGATAGATTTTATTCCCGATAAATAACTCCATTTCTGATCTAAAGCCTATTTTTTTGTTAATTAGTACGACTCAATTACTGGCTTGTTGTGAACGTCGTTAGATTACCAAAGTTGGCATCGATATCAATATGAAAATGTTTAGTAATTGTTCAATGTATTGTTTCAGTGGCAGCTGATTTTTCATATTGAAGCATTTTGATTACTTACCAACAAATTACGTACAAATGTAATCTACATGAAAGGAACCATTTTAATTTGGCTGCCTCTGTATCAAATAGTGAAGTTTTATCTTTAAAAATTGATAAAACGATTTTGAATGCAAAAAAGTTGCTTCATAAATCCAAAAATTTGTTTTTTCGATTTAAGTTTAATAAACATTTTATAGCAGATTTGTTGATAAGGACTTAGTCGAAGTTCCAACTTACTTTTTAACAATTACTAAAAACAAAGCATTTCATATAATTTAGCAAAACAGAATTTATCTGACAAATTTTCTGGAAATTTGCGATAAATAAATTAATCCAAACTTTTAAAGATTTCATAATTTATCTGTAAGGACTAGTTATTCTGTTTTCACTAGGTTTTATTTATTTATATAAATGCGAAGGAGGGTGCCTAAAGAGAGCACATCTCCCTAACAAACATTCTCAGGAGTTTTTTATGGTTTTTCTCAAGAGTTTTATGAATATGTCTCCACCTATCTCCACGGGTCGAACCCGGTACTTCCTAGCTAGAAGGTAGGTGCAGTAACCGCTTCGCCAATAAGCAGGACGATATATTTAGTTGATATATAGATCAAGAACAGTTTATCATTTAACGACTGAATATAAATTTATTATCGCGAGAAGATTTGAAAAGCAAAAACAATTTTTACAACAAAAAGAAATTACTTCTTAAAATCATTTGTTTAAAAATAAATTGATAAATAAAGAAGCACAAAATATTTAAAAAAGAATAAAGTTTTGAGGAGATTTAGTAGCCATTTAAGTGAAATTTTAATTCTAGTAATTTGACAGTTTTTTATTTTTTTAAACTAGTTTGATAAAAGCAAACATTATAGTACAGTGCTATCAACATTTTCAGTAGTATCTCCATAAATTGAGTCCTCATAGACTCAAACTCCAACGTAGTAAGTGGAGATGCTCTTTCATTGAGCTCTGTAGCGCATAATTATTCAGCTCTGGTCTTGGCCATCATCATAGCTTTTCCTCTATTTGTCTTCACACCCTTTTTATATATTTTACGTAAATCTCTACTCAGCATCCCCTCGAAACTAAGGCACTTCATCACACGCAACTTTATACTTGTGAAGAAAAGAAACTCATTCGCTTATTTCAATTAAACAAAAAAAGAAGTCTTTGTAGACACACTCCTTCGCGTTTAATGTAACAAACGAAGGAAACTTTTTCTCGTACATCAAGATGATCAAGCAAATTTGAATATTAATGATTCTATATGTATGTTTTCAAAAATTTATTAATGAAAACTAATTTATTATTTTTTTTAAAGTATTTGTGTTTGTATAACCTGTAACATGTGAAAATTCAGATAGTTTTAAAACTGATAGAAAGTTTTTTGTTTTAGAAACCTAAACAGCTTTTGGGGATAATTTGCTGTAAAATAAAATTTAGATCACAAACTTGTAAGGTGCATCAAAAAGAATCAAAACATTTTTATTAATTTTATTAAGCGCAAATAAAAATGAGTCAATCAAGAAATGTGTAAGATGATAATTATCAACTTCCATTTTGAAATCCGTCTTTTATGTATTGAAATATTTTACTGTAACAAAACAATCTTTTCAGCTTTTACAGATATAAATGAGACTAGTTTAAAATATGATGGCAACTTACGTTGTTGATGAAGATTTTCCAGTTAAAATTTTGACTTTCTATCACAGCTAGCTCCAAAGTTTTCTTTTTGTTAAAAGATTCTATTTTTGGTTTACTTGTGTATAACTCTTCACTAATTATTCTACAAATTAAAGTGGTTATATTAGAATTAACATATTATGAGCTATATTGAACACTTTAAATAAACTTTAGTAAACTACACTTTTATATTTACAGCAAAATTAACATTCAAAACTTTTTATATTTACTTTTTCGGGGACTCGTACGCAGATAAAGTATTATAACAAAAGTAAGGTTTGCCAACTGATGGATTATTTATCGATAAGTTCTTATTATTCAATCCATATTGCGGAAACGTTTTGTTATAAGTATTTGCATAATATGTAACACCTGAAAACAAAGACAATTATGAAACTGATAAAGAGTTTTTGATTTTGTAGTAAGTTGATAAATCTACTAAATACCTTTATTCAGTTCAGTTGGTTGATGAAAGTGAAACTGACTGTTGCTAAAAGTATTTATATTTTGGCTACGATGGTAGACTACAGGTGTTTGAGTTTTATTTCTATGAATCATTCCAGAAGTCCTTTTAACTTCTATTGGTCGACTTTTCATTCTATCATTCCGGATTTGATGTTTCATATTCAACAAAAAAGGTTTTTCTGAATAACAAAATTGAAAAAATTATTTTAAATGTGATAATTAGATGTTAAATAATTGAGGTTTTATGAAAAAATTAAAATAATATAATTCTAAAAACTCAATAGATAATATTATCATTAGGTTTGCATTATTATGACTGTAAATGACGTTTTTAATGGATATTATCAAAAGAAAATTTATATATACTTGTTGGGTGATTATCACAAAATCCATCAGTTGTAATATTTTCATGTTTTCGTTTATTACAAGTCTTTTGAACAAAAGTGTTATTTGAATTGCAATCTTTGTTAGCTTTGCTTTCACACTGATTAACTTTTGTCATTTCTTTCTGACAGGTTTTTTTATTTGTAGCTGATTGAAAATTTTCAGACTCTTTTCCAGCTGTTGATACAAAATAAATGTTTTAGAAAATCAAGTTTAATACTTTTGATATTTAGAACTCTTTGCTTATTTTCTAGTTATTATAAAGTTTGGTTTAGTAATTTGAAAATAGCTTTAACCTAAATCTTTTGTTAGTAATTTCAATCCAAACTGTAAGCCCTCTTCTTGTGCTGCAAGAACAAAATTATTTTTATTTTCTCTTCAAGTTAATTTTGAATGCTTTTACTTACGACTAAAATCGAGCATTTTGTAGAAAGACTTTTCGTCAAGATATGAGTAATAACCCATAAAGTCCCAGAAAGAAACTCTTCGTCGTTTATGCTTATTTTCTTTCCTATTTCAAATTAGAAAAACATTTTAATTACTTTAAAAGGTTTAAAACTTTAAATAAGTATTGTCTTACTTGCAAACTGGTTTATTTTTGGATCTTTGATCAGTTTTTATTTCAGTCGAAGATTCTAATGTTTTTGGAATGGTTGGTGAAATGACTTTATTTTCATCAGAAGATTTGTTTGAAAACTTTTCTGTAATTTGGAAGTTACAATTAATTAATATCATTTTTTGTAGTTAATGAAAGCAAACAATCATTAGAAAGCTGATTATTTAATATAATATATAATGCAAAGTTATAATTCTACTATATTATTCCCATATAATAATCCGACATCTACTAACACATTAACTAGATTTATTTAACAAAATTAGAAACTAACCTTTCATCTGCTCTTCATCATTCAGTTTTTCATTAATCACTTCTTTCGCTGCACTGAATTGCTTCATGGTAACTCTATTATCAGTTACTGAAGAAGTTTCACTGTCTGTCTGTGAAGAAAATTTCTATAAAACGAAATATTATCATATTATTATGTTATAACGCTTAGATAATATTATTTACGAATATTATAAAATAATTAACAACAATTATTAACAACAATATTTATTGGTAGTTAACTGAAGTTTGATATGCATATAACGAAAAGCTGTTTAACTATTAAGTATACCTCACACAATTCTTTTCTTTCGATTACTTTATTTCTTGTCAAATAAGAACTTGTTTGCTTTGTTGATTTTGTCGTTCTCAAATTTAAATCATTGCGTGATTTCCGCTGCAGAAAATAGTTTAAATTATTACAAGCAACTTAAGAAATTGTTTGCTGAATCTTACTCGCTTCATAATTTTAGAAGGATTGTAATCAGAATCCTTTTCTGTAGAATCATTATCATCGCAGTAACTTGTACGTCTCTCTAAATTTTATATGCAGCTCAATTAGTAAAGTAATTAAAAAATTGTTTCTAGAAAAATTAAATAAAAATGCTTTTACATACTTGGTACTCGTAGTCCGTTTAAACTTCGTTGAATTTTTACCAATTCATATTTGCAATGTTTACACCAGCGTGAGCCTGAACAATTTAGTTTCATGCATAAGCTGGAAGCATCTATAAGATCTTTTGGAGTAGAAACCATAACTGCAACCTTAAATTTTTTTGCAAGATAATATTGAAACACTTTATATAACTTTATCAGCTTGCGATAAGAAATAATCACTCTAAAAGTAATAGTTGATATATTGTATGATAATTGTTAACTTAGTTTTCTAATAGCAAAAAATCAATTATTACGTCATTATGATAATAAAGCAAATGCATCAGTTGCAAGGTTGGGTAGTTGCTAACAAATCTAGTTAAAAGTATAAAAGTTTATAATATTTTACATAATTTTTCATAATAAAATATCTGTTTTTACCCAAATCTTCGTTTACATAAACAACTTATTTAACCTATGTAACACAAATAACCTAAAAGTATTTAGGAAGTATCTCTTTAATCAAATGAATCTTTAGAAATAAAACAAGTTTTGATTAAGAATCACTTCACAAATTCAAATATAAATTCAAAGCCAAAATAAGGTTTTGATAGAATTGTAAAAACATTATACTTGATTTTTGAGAATAATGTTACATCTAGAATAGAAAAGCTTTAGTGAAAAACTATTTTCAGAAAAAAATGTATAACTATACAAAAGTAAAGTCGTAGACAAAATAGTTAGAAATGTAATAAGATAGACAATAGGTTTCTAATTGTAAAAATTTACGCAATTTTATGAAACATGTAATAACTGCAACTTTGAAACCCTAATGTTTCTATTATGTGCTACATTCTGTTAAATAATTTATATTATTAAAATATTAGAAAATTTGCAAGCAATCATGTCTTACTATAATTATAGTAATTACTACAAATTATTATATCTAAATTCATTGTAACTGTTATTATATCCTTAGTTTGAAATGATGGAATACTTGGTGAAACCTTCTATCTTTAATTTTGTTGTAGCTTATCATCAAGAATTCAATTTGAAAATTAAGCTATTTTAAACACATAACTAACTATTTTTGAATTTATTAAATTATACTTACTACGTCTTATATAAAACTTAAGAAGTACTTTTTAATTATCAAACCTTCGCTTTTGATCAAAAGGTTTGGTTTATAATTTATATATAATGTTTTATAATACTTTTAAATATTTAGAAATTTGAACATCTATTAAGTAATAAATTTTTATTTTTACTTAATTTGAAAAAAGTTTCTCTAAAACCAAAATTGGTTAGGAAAATTATAATATTAAAAGTTCACGATTTTTAGTCTAGATATAATAATAATAGATAGTCTAGATAATAAAAGATATATTTCAATAACTGTTTAATAAGGAACACGATACTAACTAAATTTATAATTTTGTAGAATGGATTTCTTTGGCTTACAATAAGTTACTGAACAAATATATCGAATAAGACACAAATAAAAATAATTCAACAAACTGTTTCAAGTTAAATTTATAATTTTAATAAGTGTCTTAATAATAAACGAGATAAAAATAAAAGATTAATATCAACAAACCATTATTAACCAACTAGTATTAACCAACTAGTATTAACAAATATTCAGATTAAGACCATTATATGTATTTTGCTACCAGTGCTTCTGATACCTCTATGCCATTGTCAAGACGGCTCATACCTTAGACTACATAGAATTGTAGTTGTAACTGTGGCGTTTAGATGTCATCTTCTGCCGCCATCTCTATAAGAGTATTAGAGGTGTATGTTGGATTTTAATACTTTCTTCATGCATGCACATTGAACTTGATTATAGTGGAGAGTAGCGTAAACCGAAAAAACGACTTAGTAATTTATTAAAATCAAAGTTTTATTAGAATTAAAAGTTGTCAAAAGCGATCTTAAAATCATTGAGTTACAGTTGACAAAATATTTCAGAAAAGGAAAGTGCGTTTTAAAAAAAATATTTTTGAGTTAAAAGGTTTTTAAGATAATTTGGGAGTAGAAACTTGAATCCCTTTTTTGAATTTGTTTAAAACTTCTTTCCTAAAAAAAAAGATTTTTATTTTTATTACCAGAACAACTGTACATATTTCACCTGTAATAACTCAATAAAAGAAGAAAATAAGTAACATGTTAACTTACTCATAAACTGGAAGCACTTGAAAATGTTTAATGACAGTTTTTTCGGTTCTTCAATTTTCTATAAAAGTAGAAAGTATAAGAATGAAAAATTATCTCTAAATTTGACAAAAAATATTTGCTTAAATTCTTAGTATAAATGAATCCAAATTAAATATTATAAACAAATTTTGATGGTTTGATTTTAAAGTTTTAAAATGAAATCATGAAAATGTAAAAATTTTTAAACTTACCAGAGCTACAACTTTATCCTTATCTAGACCCAGAAGATTTCTGAAAAACTATTGAAAAAGTTAATTTTAGAGATAGATTTAAAATAAACATAGAAAAAACAACTTTTATCATTCTTCTAAATCTTATGAGCTTTAATTAAACTAATGAAAAAAGATCTGAGCATTTGAAAATTATAATTTACTTTTTTCATTTTACTTTTCTTCTTTGGTTTTATCTCATTGACCAAACAGTCGTCATCCACATACTTGCTGGTAACCTAAATTGAGAATAAAATATAAATATGATTAATATGATTTCCAAACTGACATAAAAGTTTTTAAGCATTGGATTTTACCTTGATTGAGGTTGTAATTTCGGGTAAAACCAAGTTGTAAATGGGTCTAGGAAAGCCCTAAAAATAATAATAGTCACAAAAATGTCTTCAAACTAATTTTACTAGTTTGGCTGTTTGCAAAAACTTAAGATTAGAAAAAAGTTCTTGAACATTAAATTTGAAATTTTATTTTTAAGGCATACAAACGAAACTTTACCAAATTGTTGTAATTCTCAGATATAATCATGTTTGGAAGTTGTAACATTCTATCTTCCATAACCTATTAAAATAGATAAGTTACCATTTAGAAACAAAAATGTATAAGTGAAAAATTTATCAAACAAAATGTAATCTACTAAATTAAAATTTGTAAGGCCGCTATATATTTTATTAAGAGGTAGGAACACTTTCTAATGATTTTATTAATCCATAAAAACAATGTAGTTTAGAATACAACTTTTTATTGATATTGTTTTTAATCCTAATAACAAAGCTCTACATCTCACATTATCATTGTCATCTGCAATTTTTCCCTCTAGTTTGTTTGCTTTTAATGCTAGATTTTCTAGAAAGCAGTTTTGATTGACCTATTGTCGTATAAAAAAATTGATTTAGGAATATCTTAAAATGCTATTATACAAAATATAACCAGCAAATTATTGTAATGCAGTATAAATAAGATAAACGTTTGATATAATTAACATATGTTACAAGAATTATTTCAGTTTTGTAAGTCAATAGCAAATAAAATTCAATTATTAGCTTATGGTAGTTTGCAATTAACATAATCTTGACAAGTTTTATGATTGCATGCTTTTCACAAAGTAAATAATGTTTATTTTCACCTTTGATACGGGAAGTGAAGACAGTTTCTTTCTGTAAATGTTTGGTGTCAAATCAACTTCTTGCTGTAATAAATAACTTTCGTCACAACTTTAACAATAAGGAAAATGTTTAAATTCTAATATTTATTTATAACATTCAACCACTGACTTTATGTTTAGAATAATAAAGGAATTTTACATATTTTACAGCACTTAATTAATTCGTATAAATTTTTTATTTTTAAATTTAAAATTATTCAATAAACAACAAAATGAAACATTTCAAACTTTGATTACCTCCAAAAAATTAGAAGCTCCTGAACAATCGACAGCCACTCTTTCAGAGTCCCCACTTTTACCAATAACAGGTCCCTAAAGAATGAAACAAAAATTCAAGTTCTCTTCAGTGGAATAAAATTCAACTTACATCGGAAAAGGAGGCAGTGATATCATCGATAATACATACAGGTCGCTGTAAAAATTAATTGTCAGATTAGCGTATGATATGTGTGTAGTAATTTGCAAATTTGTAATTTTATCTTTATATTTTTGAAGATGTAGTTATGTTAGTTAACAATAAAACTAATACTTTAAGAAAATTTAAAAAAAAACTTTGAAACTTTCTCTACCTTAGAAAGATCAGGGAGTCCTGTTTCTCCTTTAGAGTTGAAAATTCCTTTTTCAAAAGCTTCAGCAGAATCAGATTTTGAGACCTAACAAAGAATCAAAACTTTAGTGAATTGATATTTATACATAAATATTTATTTTTTAATAATTAATAGAGAACTTCTAACTCTTGTAAGTTATCATCACTCTTGACTTTCAAGCACTAAAGTTGTTAATGAAAGAGTATTGAACATATTATTTCACAAAAATTTGATTCATTTAAATATTTATTCAGTTTGTAAAATAAGAAAAGCTTTAGAGCTACAATCAACTTCTTGCTGTAATATTTAGATTCCGTCAGAACCTAAGCAATAAAAATAATATTTTATACAAATATTTCATTAACTAAAAGTTTCAATTATAATTTTTCACTACTAACTTTATGTTCAGACTCTTTCTTTAATAACAAACTGAGATCTTCATTTAGGTCTTCATCATTCAAAATATCCTGCAATTAAATTAATATGATTTGAATGTTAATCAAAAATTTTAGAAACGTTGTTAAAATTATTTTTATAATTAAATCAAAATATCATCGAAACATTTTAATTAAATAAAATAAAAATAAATAGAGAAAAATACAAGTTTCTAAATCAGCTTACATCTGCAATAAGCTCAAACACCTCATCACTATAAGATGTAACTTTTGACGTCTGAAAAAAGAGGTTGAAAATTAATTCTCATTTATTTCGATGTTTTAATTTTAATGTCTTACTTTAGCTGGATCCTTCCTTTTCAACAGTGATTTGGGAACTAGGATCGGCTTCGTCCTCCCAATCACTATCGGGTCAGTGAAAACAACCTGAGAGTTGGTAGAAATTAGAAAATAAAACATTAAACAAATTAAACAAAAGTTTCTTAGGTCAACAAATGATTAAACATTTGTAAAACATATAAAGCAAATTTAAGAGGTTTCTATACATCAACAATTAATTAAACAAAACTTACCCTTTTGTGTTTAGCCTCATACTCAAGTATACACTGCTCCTTCAATTTTTCCATCTTAGCTTTTTCAATTAGTTTTATTTGCTCAGGGTCAAACAAATCATCACTCAAAAGCTCCTAGTTTTAAATATCGATATTAAAACATATAGACGAAATCGTGATTAGCTACTAGTTATTTTGTTTTAAGCTTATAAGTATGAGTTATAATTAAGCGGTATAGCTAGAGTTAGACTATATAATGGGCTACCTCAATCATTTTTGCTGTTTCTTCATCTATAGGATCCTCTGATGGGTTTGTAGCTGGTTTCTGAAAGATAATGTTTAGTTAGTTTTAAGTTGGTTTATTTAACTTAAATTAATTTTGTTTCAAAATATTATTTTCAGTTAGTTTTTTTGAGTTACCAAAACGAAGTATAAAAAAATTCTTACATTCATTTCGTCCTCATGTAAATTCTTCTCAGCAGAAAGATCATTCCAAATATCAGTTCTTGTATGCTAAAAAAGTTTTTAATTAATTATAGAATTGTTGCAAAGGTAGTAAACGATTTTGTTATTCTAAATAATAATTTTTAAAAACAATAAACGGTAGAATCACTTTAGCATAAGAAAAATAAAATATTTCTATGAATCTTTTACGAAAACACTCACATCTTCAACTGTTGAATCTTTATCTTTAATAGATAATTTAGATCTAAATCCAAAGGGTAAAATCTATATGCAAAAAGAAGTTTAAAAGTGAGATAAGTTAGATCATTACTTCAGTTTTGAAATGATATTGTGGAATAGTTTTTCTTAGTTTAACTATTATAAAAACTTTCCAAAAATATGGTTTGACAAAGTTGATTACACCATAAATAAATTTATTATTAATTTAAATTCTCAAATATATATTTTTTATTTTCATTAATTAATTTCTTAGACTAGATAATTAAGTTTTAAATAAGTTTCAAATCAAACAGAAGAAAAGGGTTTTATCATGTTTGTATCAGTATTGAACATTGCCAAAACAAACAAACAAACAAACGAATTATTTGAAGTCTTAAATGATTTTTTTGATCAAGTTTCTTAGTAGACTTCTTTAAAAATTATCACTTGAGATTTTTTGCTGTCAGAATATTTACAAAAATACTTTTAAACGAATTGCATAAAGTATTTAAGAGTTTTATAAAATTATTTTAATTTAATTTTACCTCTGAAATATCAGGAGTATTTTCAGATGCAGAATTGTTAGTATCGGTTCCGTTTGGAGCAAAATTGGTTTTCTTGAAAATAAATAAGGATATATTTATTAAAACGTTCATCATAATCGATAACTTTTCTGAATAGTTATTTGGGATTTTTAATAAAAGTGTTTAATAATACCATTTTCTAATTTAGTTGTCTAATTCAAAGAATTCACATAAAATAAATAATGATAAAAATAGAAAATTTCAAACTTTGAATACCTCACAACAATCAGAAGCCTTAGTATCTTCTGAAAAGTTCAAAACCGATTTTTTATCATTCCCAGTTTCACCAATAACAGCTCCCTTGAATAAAAACTCAAATTAAAATTTATGTTCACTGCTTTTAAATTTAACTTACTTCTTGAGAAGAAGCAGTGACGTCAACGAAATTAGATACAGATCGCTGTAAAAAATTATTTCCAATTTAGCTTACGTTAAGTGTTTATTAAAACTGCTGCTTAATCCAATTTAAAATTAGTATGTGCAAACGTTTTAAAAAAAGATTTGTAAACTAGTAAAAATATTATTTTGCATTTGTGAAATAACTTTTAATCTTTTTATTCTTTTTTTTTAAATGTATTGAATAATTAAGAATTCAAGAAATTAAATCAACAGTTAAAAAATAAGTTTTAAAAAATCTAAAATTTTCTTACCTTAGAAAGGTCAGGGAGTCCGGTTTCTCCTTTAGAGTTGGAAATACTTTTTTCAACAGCTTCATCAGAATCAGATTTTGAGGCCTAAAAAATATTAAACAATTATTGAATTGATATTATATAAATATATATTTACTAATATATAAATGGAAATTCAAAATTGTGTAAGTTCTTAATACTTCTGACTTTCAATCACTAAAGTTGTTAATTAAAAATTACTTAACAAATTATTTCACAAAAATTTGATTCATTCAAATATTTATTCAGTTTATAAAATAAGAAAAACTTTAGAGCTACAATCAACTTCTTGCTGTAATATTTAGATTCCGTCAGAACTTAAGCAATAAAAAGAATGTTTTATACAAATATTTCATCCACTAAAAGTTTCAATTATAATTTTTCACTACTAACTTTATGTTCAGACTCTTTCTTTAATAACAAACTAAGATCTTCATTTAGGTCTTCATCATTCAAAATATCCTGCAATTAAATTAATATGATTTGAATGTTAATCAAGAATTTTAGAAACGTTGTTAAAATTATTCTGATAATTAAATCAAAATATCATCGAAACATTTTAATTAAATAAAATAAAAATAATTAGAGAAAAATACAAGTTTCTAAATCAGCTTACATCTGCAATAAGCTCAAACACCTCATCACTATAAGATGTAACTTTTGACGTCTGAAAAAAGAGATTGAAAATTAATTCTCATTAATTTTGATTTTTTAATATTAATGTCTTACTTTAGCTGGGTCCTTCCTTTTCAACAGTGATTTGAGAACTAGAATCGGCTTCGTCCTCCCAATCACTATCGGGTCAGTGAAAACAACCTGAGAGTTGGCAGAGATTAGAAAATAAAACATTAAACAAATTAAACGAAAGTTTCTTAGGTCAACAAATGATTAAATCATTTGTAAAACTTATAAAGCAAATTTAAGAGGTTTCTATACATCAACAATTTATTAAAGAAAACTTACCCTTTTGTTTTTAGCATCATACTCAAGTATACACTACTCCTTCAATTTTTCCATCTTAGCTTTTTCAATTAGCTTTATTTGCTCAGGGTCAAACAAATCATCACTCAAAAGCTCCTAGTTTTAAATATCGAATTTAAACATGTAGACGAAATAATAATTAGCTTCTAGTTTTTTGGTTTAAGTTGATAAATATGAGTTCTAATTTATCTGTGTAGCTAGAGTTAGACTATATAATGGGCTACCTCGACCATTTTTGCTGTTTCTTCATCCATAGGTTCTTCTGATGGCTTCGTAGCTGGTTTCTAAAATTTAACATATTAATTAAAAGTTAATGATTAGTTATCTTTAATTTATTTTGTTTCAAAACGTTACTTTCTGAGAATTATATTAATCTTAAATAAGTTTACAAAATTCGTACATTCAATTCGTCCCCATGTAATTTATTTTTAGCAAAAAGATCATTCCAAATATCAATTTTTGTATGCTAACAAAGTTTTTAATTAATTATAGAGTTGTCTCAATAGTAGTAAAAGGTTTTTTAGTTATAAATGATGATTTGCAAATAATAATCAAAATACAAAATTTCCAACCTTGAATACCTCACAACAATCAGAAGCCTTAGTATCTTCTGAAAAGTTCAAAACCGATCTTCTATCACTTCCACTTTCACCAATAACAGCTCCCTTGAAAAAATAGACAGATTTAAGTAACTGAGATTTCTTTCTTTCGATGTTGGAAACCAACTTACATCCCAAAAACACTTAACAGCGTCATCAACACTAGACTCATATCGCTGTAAAATTTTTGTTTTGGATTAACATTTAATAAATTCTACGCTACAATTCTAAAGGTTTAAAAGAATTGTTAAAAGTAGCTAGAAATTCAAATCAATTGCTGCTTAATCCAATAAAATGTTTCTTATTTATAATGAATTTAAAAAAAATGATTTTAGACAACAATTTTGGAACGTGTAGTTAGAATGATTAGCTAAACAGTCAGATAATAAGTTAAAAAGACTTTGAAACTTCCTTTACCTTAGAAAGATCAGGGATTCTTGACTCTCCTTTAGAGTTGAAAATGCTTTTTTTAAGAGTTTCAGCAGAATCAGTCTTTGAGACCTTAATAAGAATTATAAATTTAGTCAATTGATATATTATGAATATTTGATAGTGTACTTTTAAAATGAAAAAAGTTCTTATCACTCCTGACTTTCAAGCATAAATCTGTTTAATTAAAGGGTACTATATAAATTATTCCCAAAAGTTTGCTTTATTTAAATGTTTTTTTTAGTTTGTTAAATGAGAAATGCTGCAAACTACCTCAAACTTTGTAGAAGTAATAAAGTTCAAAGTATTTGATTAGTCAAACTGTATTTATAAATTACTAGTCTTACTACAAAATCAAACTTTGTTTTAAAATGTTTACATGTATAAACTCACTAAAATAATAACGAATTATAAATTGAGCAATCAATAACAACTATTATGTTCTACTTTTTACTAGTAATTCCAAACTAAAGAAAGTTATGGTCTTATTTCAGCTGTAGTATAAAACTTAATTAGATGACATTACTTTAACAGTTTAATTAAGTATGCAGCTTAATAATCAATAAATAAATGAAACTTTGGTAGAAAATAATATTATTTGCTCTAAAACAACTTTTTGCCACCGAAAATTCTGAAGCACAATTGACGGCAGCGCACCAGAAACTGGTTTTTACTACGTAAGTTTAATTAACTCTTACACTTCAAAACTAATCTTTTTATTACAAAATACATTTAAAAAGTCTTACTTAAAACAGTTTTAAAGATTAAAACTATAATAGGTTAAAAAAACCAAATTACTTCAATAGTTTTTTCCATAATAACTTGAATTTCGGCTTTATACAAAGAACGCAGTTAGCTAATTAAATCAAGTGAAAAATATTTGATAATAATTGTTATATTGACCTATCAACTAAAAACTAGCATTATGACATCACTATGCTCTTAGTTTGTAAAAATCTAACTTCTGTAAACCTTTCTAATGGAGATGTGAGCAAATAACAAATTATATAAATTAAGAAATAAAATAATTTGACAAAATTAGAATATTAGCTTATTTTTTGAAACAATTACCTCACCGTCAACATAAAACTCTAAAAAGGTCAAATAGAAACTCATCTGAAAACCACTAATTTTGGTTTTTGAAAATTAAGCTCATTTAAACAAAGTTACATGAAATTAATTCTTGTTTTCAAATGTAGATAGTTTTTCGTTTTGCCAGGCGAATTTTTAACAAAAATATAATCAACCTTATTAAATACACTTATATTTAAGCCATTAAATTATTTCTATTTAATAAATATCATATAATTTTACAAAAATCTTATGTTAATCTGTGGCTGTAAGTATCAAGTTTTATTTTGTTTTATAGAAAACTTTTGAAAATTGATAACACTCAAAACTTTAAAGAAATAAAATTAATTAAATCAAGAAAATGTTTAAACTAGATAAAATCTTTATCTTTCATACTTGTATGTAACTGATATTAAACATATTTAAGTATATACCAAAGTTTCTTTGTAGAATTCATTTCTACTTGTTATATAAGTTCAGGTTTTGACAGCAAGTTAAATCAATTAATTTATTTTTGTTATTATACCATACAGATAGAGTTTGCAAATAGCTTATACTTCAGATAAACAACTCAAATGTATTATTTTGAGTGATTTAAAAACAGACATGTAATAGGTTTAGGAAATAAGATGGGCTCTGTTTGTCCAATCACTATTGGGTCAGTGAAAATCACCCAAGAGTTGGGACAATTTAGAAGATTTAAAAAACGGGGTATTTCTTAATTCTCAAAGGTAATAAATAACAAAATAATACGGGTGGAAGTCAGAGAAAAAAGACAAATTTGTAATATATACATTAAATGGTCATGTGACACTTTGCCAGTTGCTTGCTTTTCTTCTGTAGTTAATTATGTTGCGTTTTTAAGATACATGCTGGTTGAAATTCTTAGATATGTGACAAGAAAACTTTGAAATTGAATCTTAAAGTGATAAATTTAAAAGCATGGCAGTTAATGATAGAATATTTGTGAATATCAGAAATGTTAAAAAACAATTTTGAATGTTTCATAGAGTCACTCAGTTAAATTTTCACTAAATTGCAATAACTTTGATTCATAATACAACTAATGAAAATTTCTTCTTCTACGGCAATACAAACAAACAAAGAAACAAACAAATTTTTACAGTTATGGTCTTCAAAGTTTTTTTAAACTGATTATTAATAAAAATTAAATATTTTGAAATGAAATAAGATTAAGTGTTTTATATTTTTATAGAAAGTAAAAGCTTTGTGGTCAATGAAGATATTATCAGTTGATTTAGAGTTAATAATCGAAGTTTAAATCGTAAATCAACTGAGTATGAGTAAATTAATCTTTAAGATCATAGTAATTTAGAACTAATATTTAGTTGCTTTTTGAAGAGTGTGGTATAACAGTAAATTATTTTGCTGCTGACAAAATTGTTATATTTTTATAGATCTTATAGACCAGTGACATTTTGTCAGTCTTCTTATAACTTGATTAAAGGCTGATATAAGGATTTACAACTCATTCTAATTTGCATAATTTATTTCTTCAGCAAATTGTTGCCAGTTGTTTTTGCGTTATTGGAGCTTAGTAACGGTTAAGATAGTATATCTGTTTGCCATATATAGTGGGGTTTGAAAAAGATTCTATTTGAATAAGCATATTAATTGTTTACTGTAAAAAAGTTTGTATTAAATAAGAAGAAAAATGGATACACTGTTGAAACCAAGGAACCTTTGCATAAACCCAAAATCAGTTTTGTATAAACCTAATACCTATCTGCATGCAGCAAATAGCCTTACTGAAGTACACTTTTATAATTACTAAGGAAGAGTGCGGGTCGAACTGGACATTCAAGAGAAAATTGGCAGCTGTCAGACTTATGCAGAAGCTGAAGCGACGTTGAAAAGGTTGCACAAATGTATTTTTGCGCTTCGCCTACTAAAAATATAAAAGAAATACTAATTTTAAAGCACCAGATGATTGCAAATAGTAGATAAGGTGTTGCTGATCATATATTAACTGCTGATGTGTTACTATTAACAAATTATAATTTCAAATATCTCCTCATCGACAACTAAATTATGTTGCTGATTAATATTGTTCTGGAAAGGTCATTAAGTTGCTTACTACGTGTTTTTATTTTAATATAAAGTTTCAACTAAATGTAAAGTTGACGTAGGTAAGTGATCAAAGTAAAAATTAAAGAGATTACGAATAGTTTAGATTTTAATTAATTATTTATTTTTCCAACTATCTAAAAGTTCAACTAGCCACACTTGATTAATATTCTCAAGATTTGTGTAACAAAATGTTGAATGTAGAAAATATCCAACAAGTTTCACACATTATAGCTATTAATTTTACCAAACTTTAAAACGACCATTTTTTCCCTTTAGTTTACACCAAACGTAAAGCTTTTTTTTAACGAAATCTTATTGCTGCTTAAACAATATCACAAGACACAAATATTGCACAAGTAAAAACTTGTATAAGTCCCGAGTAATAATACTATTTTAATCATTATTAATTTAATTTTCACAAAGCTTTACAATTGTTAATTTATCCATTTCGTGACTCTATTATTTTATTACTGTTTACAAGCCACTAAATATTATATATTAAAACAGTATTTATGTGAAAATTAATCAAACAAAGAACAACCCTTGGTGTCTACATGCATATTTGGTTTATTTACAGAACATTTCTGATGAATTTTGATTTAATAGTTACAAGAGTTAAACTTTTGTATCTACAAAATTGTTTTATTGTAAGACATATAAACTTAGATTTAGTTAATTTTATTTCGTCAAAGTAAAATGGATCTATACTAAAAATTAACTTATTTTGAGGGTAAACTTTTTATTTAAGTTTCTACTCAAGTCATAAATTTAAATTCTATCCGATTTGTACCCAATTTAGGCATAATAATTTTACTTGACAATCTATGAATCTAAATATTTTAGTCTAATTGAAATCTTATCTGGACAAAGAGTTTTAGTTGTGAGTTAAATTTGAACTTATTACTTGTTAAACACCTCTGCTAATACTGATTTAGTTGTAAGGGTTTGGTTCAAATTTCTTTTTGCAGTTCAGAACAATTTAAAAATTATAAGATTTAATTGTCTTTTAAGATTTTCGTCAATATAGTTGTTAAAAATACAAGTAGAAATTAATTAAATGTTAAAACTGTATAATAGTTTTTTTAACTAACTAAACATTAAGAATAAGCAGCTGCAACAAGTATTTTCTACTTCATTCAAGTTGATAATGTTTTATTTTGTAATTATTTAATATTTATCTTGGCCAAATCAATAGATTCTTTTTGACTTTTTAAACTAAATAATATTATAACAACTTTTGTGCATGGACCTAAAATTGTGTTATGAATAAAATTATTCTGTATTTACTTTTTATTTATTACAATAAATGTGAAGGAGGGTGCCTAAAGAGAGCACCTCTCGCTAACACACATTCTCACAAATTAGATCTATTATTCAAAATAAAGAAATTATATTTATTAACTTATTAATTATTTATATATATATTAACTATGTTGCATCTAGAAAGATATTATATTTATCATGAATTTATTATATTTTTAGTCTGTTTTAGAGTGATTTCAGAATTACTCAATTGATTAGCCAAACTTTAATTTTGTTTTTTTACTTATCTAGCAACTTGATAACTGAAATAAGTACTAATGCTTTTAATAATTCATTGATTTTAATTTATTTGATTCAAAAAATGCAAAGAGTGCCTGAAAAGAGCACCTTTCGGTAAAACAAATAATATCTGTAAAGTTAGAAATATAGGAAGAAAAGACGTAACACGTGGCATTGCGGTAGGAAGCAGATGACAGTGAATAATTACATAGAATGTTAAAAAAAGGAAAATTTTGGAATTTAAAAATGAAAATGTTGGTAAAATTAAAACGGTTCAACTTCTGCTTGAAGGTGGATTTAAAGAAGTAGATTATGGAGAAGTTACTATAAATTGGGTAAACCCAAAGTATTTTCTCATCTTCTAAATTATATTTACAAGAAAGAAATACGAATTAATGAAGAAAAGGTTAAGAAAAAAAGGTGGATTTAAAGAAGCACATTTTTCTAAATTTTTGTGATGTTACCATAAAAGTAAATTTGGATGGTTTAGAAAGAATTTTCAATTGTCACAAAGCAATATTAGCTGCAGCTTCTCCTTATATTAAATTTATGTTCCGTGGTGAGTTAAATTCAAGATTCAACTTCAGTTGTAAAGCAACTGAATACATAAAGACAGAAATTATATATAAAATTATTAAGGTGGATTTAGAGAAGCACATTCTGGAGAAGTTATTATAAATCGGGTAAACCCAAAAGTATTTTTATAATCTTGTAGATTATATTTACACAAAAAAAATACTAATAATAATCATAATATTTACAAGATTTCACAAACTGAAGATTTCAAATTACAGAGTCTGTAATTTCGAAAATGATTTCTAAATATGAGCTTCATGTGGTTGTTTCAAGACAGCATTGCTTAATTGCTTGGAGTAAACCCAAAAGCTTAAATAAGTTAATTAAGACGTAAGTATCTAGAAACTATAAAGTTGTCGACTTGTGAGTATAAAATTGTGATTACTCCAGGTACGTTGCCATTTGATAAAAGCAAGTTTTATTTCCATAAAACTAGAAAACTGTGATTTAATTAAAGATACTTGCTATGAAGATCCCACCAAGGTCCTCAAAGATCTCCAAGCTTACATGCTAATTGAAAGTAAGCTAAGACTTCATTTTAACGAAATATGATGTCACAGGTGATCCATATCATACATGAATCTTATATATCCAATCAGAAATCATTGAATTCAGCTTGTCTGAAACTGATATTTCTTTTAAACTTCCAAAGCTGCATCTTTTAGGTAGATCAAGATCTGTAGTTCTTAACGATTGCATTTGTTTTAGGTTTCTTCGGCGATCCCACTAAGACCAGGAACAAGAGCATTCAACTACGGTCTGCTTTCAGTTATTTGCTTGAAGATAGGGTCATCTATTTTACTTTTACAATTTTTGTCATATTACCAGACTTGTGTAAACCTTTCACCACAAGTTTTGCATCGAAAAGGCTTCTCGCCAGAATGTATTCGCATATGCGTAGCCAGATTACACGATTGTGAGAATCGTTTATTACATCTTGTACATTCGAAGGGCTTATCTTCATATTTCTGATTATCTGAACTTTTAGTTCATGAAGATTGCAAAGAGAACTTTAAAGAGAACAGAGAAATTCTTCCCCATTATTTTGCTTTCTAGATTGGTGGTCCATAATTTATTGCATTACTGATCTTCCTGAATATTATCAATATTTATAAAACTTATCAATCTACAAAAATAAAAGTTTAATTGTTTGTTAGACAATTCTTAAAAAATCTATATTGACTTAGTTTCAAGTAATTTGCGCCAAGGTCAACATTCAACCACAAAAATATTTACAGTAAACATAAAGATTACATTTTTAAAAATTCACTTTTTTAGATACTTTGTTAGATAAAGTTACAAATAATAAAAATTCAAAAAGTCATTTAATCTACACTCCACCATTATATACAGTTGTACAAATCACCATCTGATGAACCTTAGTAATGCAGCTTATACTGAATAAGTATCATAAAAGATGATATTCTATTTTATATTAATAAAAATTTAGCCATAAATATATCACATGTCAAAAACCAATTTTTATAAACTGGCAGTAACTGGTAGAAAAGGAAACTTGAAGACTTTTACTTCAAAGTGGCACTAGCTTGAATGCTACTTACAGTCTGTTTCACTTGTATATGGAAGAAAACAACAAAATTTGATATTCAAAGTTACACTTCTATAAAAAATTTAGTTTTTAGAATTACAAAAATTCTTTTTTATAAATAACTTCAGGGAAAAGCAATATGTTGGTAAGCTGAAAAAGCAACAGTTTAAAGTAAATCAAATTCAGATTTTGTTTAAATAAAAAATACCTCAAGTTGATTTTATTTTATTGCAACTGATCTTTCACTTAATTTCGACTTTCTCTCAACTTGATTTCTTTATTTCTGAGAAAAGATTTGTCTTTAAAATAATATCTAGTAGTACTATCATGTAGTAAACATTTAACATATATGATTCTAATAAATAGTTTTTTGTATGAAATTTTGCAAAAGAAAATAGAATTTGTTTCAGCAAGAAATTCCACAAAATAAAAACAATTTGATGAAAAAATTCTAATTTCATTCAAATATTTAAAGCTTAAAGTTTCCTCCTATCCCAATTATATCCAAACACTTCATCACACATTAAACGCTTGTTAAATGAAAAGTATCTCTTATACAACAAATATAAAGTCGAAAAGTCGTTGAAAGCAAACTATAAGTACAAGGACATATAGGAATGTGAAATTGAAGTTTATAAGTGGAACCACTACAGGTCAAAACAAGTAAGGTTTGTGACAGTGAAATATCATGCAAGTTTTATGAATTGGTTAAATCAAAATAAAACTTCACATTATTCATACCACCCCTTAATGATGAAAATACAAAACATCTATATATAAGCACCTATCTATTTTCCTTTATGTAGAAATATATGATATAAATGAATACAGAGCTATTAATAATGAACTTTTGAAACGTCCACAAAATCAAGGTTTTGAGAGCACATTTGATTAAGAAAATCACTGCCATCATCTTTATCAGTCTCAAAGACATTAAAGATGATGACATTCTTTTTTGTCCTCATGGTCCAAATTAAGTTTTTTGTGCGTGTCAGTGACCTTCTTGGCAAGAAGCTGAAACAATGCCAACATTTTTGTCAGAACCAGAATCACCGACCACAGAAGCCCATGTGACAGGTTACTTTGTAGTTATCCAATTCGCCCATTGATTTAAACAAACTAAACAATTTTTTG
>JAQGEQ010000070.1:0-17412 GCA_034620365.1 Pegea sp. RAD2-039
TTCATAGTAAAAATACTTGTACAAGAAATAGTTTTTGAAATTTCAATTACTAAAAGTGATTGTATTAATTCTACGAGCTTCTGCTGTATGAACCTTTTCATTTGTTTTATATAATTAGTTGTTTTCTAAACTATTTATGTCCACATTTTCCTAATAGTTTTAAATAATCTGAAATTTGTTTTTTTGAATACATATAAAATAACTCTTGGCAAAGTCTATTCCTTATTTTAAAAAGCTTCTCGGCAGGCTTTCTTAACTTTCATAGACGCTACTGGTTTCAATAAATTTTTGTGCGCAAGTTTATATTAGAGAAGAAGTCATTCGGATGATGAATCTAACTTTAACTGTTTTTGAAGTAAAATTTCCACCAACTACTAGATTTTCGTTGAACATCGATGAGTTGTATTGTAGTCGGAAAAGTCGAAATTTAAATAGTTTGCTTTGTAACTGCAGAATAAAGATTACAAGATTTATTAAAAGGTATGCATTTATAGATAATGAATAATTATTTTGATTATAAAAAGCTACAGGCGTTTAAGATGACTGTCTCATATCGTAAAGTAATAAGGCTATATGATAATGCATTATTTGAATTACTAGAAAAGTTTCTTTCAAACTTTAAACTTTATATCAACATGCTACCGAGAGAAAATTGAAGAAATCACGCAAATCAGATCTTACATTACGTTTTATTACACGGGCAACAGATGAATTAAGATGAAGACCAAATAACTAATTTTGCAAGTCTCACATCTTATACCAACCACCAAATGTAGATGATGACGATGAGTAAAATGTTGCCAACTAAATCTAAGAGGTGATATCGAGAACAATCAAAATGAGATGTTTTGGAATCCCTTTAACTATAAGAGTACCAACCGGCCACATTAGAAGATGTTGATTATGTAGCTTTATAGAAGTTAAAAGAACACGTTAGATACAATTATGCACGAGGCAGTGCAAAAAGTGCCATAGCAAAAAGTGAGAGAGTTTCTAATAACAATTTTGGTGTGAAGCTAAATATTTCAATCACTAACACCAAAAAGCGTTGATTTAAGTCTTTTTAAATTTGTGAATAATCCTATAGCTGTAAAGTTCAACTTAAGTCTAAAATTCTACAACTTAGCAGTAAAGCAGCATGATGGTTTATTAAACACTTATTAAGCTCCCAAACTGATCAACTTCCTATAGATTAAAAAAAACTGATGCCATGCTTATTGTTAGAATATTCTAAGTAAATCAAATCTATAGGTAACAACATCGAACAGCATAATAATAAGCAGTATTTTTACAAGCAGATGTTGTACTAGACAACTGGTGACACACCATATTTTTTGGAAAGATTTATTCACAGATGATTGCCGAATCAGTAATCCCAATCATTGTTTGTAATCAATCTGAGGGATAGATTTTATTCCCGATAAATAACTCCATTTCTGATCTAAAGCCTATTTTTTTGTTAATTAGTACGACTCAATTGCTGGCTTGTTGTGAACGTCGTTAGATTACCAAAGTTGGCATCGATATCAATATGAAAATGTTTAGTAATTGTTCAATGTATTGTTTCAGTGGCAGCTGATTTTTCATATTGAAGGCTTTTGATTACTTACCAACAAATTACGTACAAATGTAATCTACATGAAAGGAACCATTTTAATTTGGCTGCCTCTGTATCAAATAGTGAAGTTTTATCTTTAAAAATTGATAAAACGATTTTGAATGTAAAAATGTTGCTTCATAAATCCAAAAATTTGTTTTTTCGATTTAAGTTTAATAAACATTTTATAGCAGATTTGTTGATAAGGACTTAGTCGAAGTTCCAACTTACTTTTTAACAATTACTAAAAACAAAGCATTTCATATAATTTAGCAAAACAGAATTTATCTGACAAATTTTCTGGAAATTTGCGATAAATAAATTAATATTAATCCAAACTTTTAAAGATTTCATAGTTTATCTGTAAGGACTAGTTATTCTGTTTCCACTAGGTTTTATTTATTTATTTATTTATTTATTTATTTATATAAATGCGAAGGAGGGTGCCTAAAGAGAGCACATCTCCCTAACAAACATTCTCAGGAGTTTTTTATGGTTTTTCTCAGGAGTTTTATGAATATGTCTCCACCTATCTCCACGGGTCGAACCCGGTACTTCCTAGCTAGAAGGTAGGTGTAGTAACCGCTTCGCCACTAAGCAGGACGATATATTTAGTTGATATATAGATCAAGAACAGTTTATCATTTAAAGACTGAATATAAATTTTTTTATCGCGAGAAGATTTGAAAAGCAAAAACAATTTTTACAACAAAAAGAAATTCTTAAAATCATTTGTTTAAAAATAAATTGATAAATAAAGAAGCACAAAATATTTAAAAAAGAATAAAGTTTTGAGGAGATTTAGTAGCCATTTAAGTGAACTTTTAATTCTAGTAATTTGACAGTTTTTTATTTTTTTAAACTAGTTTGATAAAAGCAAACATTATAGTACAGTGCTATCAACATTTTCAGTAGTATTTCCATAAATTGAGTCCTCATAGACTCAAACTCCAACGTAGTAAGTGGAGATGCTCTTTCATTGAGCTCTGTAGCGCATAATTATTCAGCTCTGGTCTTGGCCATCATCATAGCTTTTCCTCTATTTGTCTTCACACCCTTTTTATATATTTTACGTAAATCTCTACTCAGCATCCCCTCGAAACTAAGTCACTTCATCACACGCAACTTTATACTTTTGAAGAAAAGAAACTCATTCGCTTATTTCAATTAAACAAAAAAAGAAGTCTTTTCAGACACACTCCTTCGCGTTTAATGTAACAAACGAAGGAAACTTTTTCTCGTACATCAAGATGATCAAGCAAATTTGAATATTAATGATTCTATATGTATGTTTTCAGAAATTTATTAATGAAAACTAATTTATTATTTTTTTAAAGTATTTGTGTTTGTATAACCTGTAACATGTGAAAACAAAGATAGTTTTAAAGCTGATAGAAATTTTTTTTTATTTTAGAAACCTAAACAACATTTGGGGATAATTGCTGTAAAATAAAAATTAGAGCACAAACTTGTAAGGTGCAACAAAAAGAACCAGGGTATTTTATTAATTTTATTAATCGCAAACAAAAATGAGTCAATCAAGAAATGTGTAAGATGATAATTATCAACTTCCATTTTGAAATCCGTCTTTTATGAATTGAAATTTTTTACTGTAACAAAACAATCTTTTCAGCTTTTACAGATATAAATGAGACTAGTTTAAAATATGACGGCAACTTACGTTGTTGATGAAGATTTTCCAGTTAAAATTTTGACTTTCTATCACAGCTAGCTCCAAAGTTTTCTTTTTGTTAAAAGATTCTATTTTTGGTTTACTTGTGTATAACTCTTCACTAATTATTCTACAAATTAAAGTGATTATATTAGAATTAACATATTATGAGCTATATTGAACACTTTAAATAAACTTTAGTAAACTACACTTTTATATTTACAGCAAAATTAACATTCAAAACTTTTTATTTACTTTTTCGGGGACTCGTACGCAGATAAAGTATTATAACAAAAGTAAGGTTTGCCAACTGATGGATTATTTATCGATAAGTTCTTATTATTCAAACCATATTGGGGAAACGTTTTGTTATTAGTATTTGCATAATATGTAACACCTGAAAACAAAGATAATTTTGAAACTGATAGAAAGTTTTTGATTTTGTAGTAAGTTGATAAATCTACTAAATACCTTTATTCAGTTCAGTTGGTTGATGAAAGTGAAACTGACTGTTGCTAAAAGTATTTATATTTTGGTTACGATGGTAGACTACAGGTGTTTTAGTTTTATTTCTATGAATCATTCCAGAAGTCCTTTTAACTTCTATTGGTCGACTTTTCATTCTATCATTCCGGATTTGATGTTTCATATTCAACAAAAAAGGTTTTTCTGAATAACAAAATTGATAAAATGATGTTAAATGTGATAATTAGATGTTAAATAAATTTGATTTTATAAAAAAACTAAAATAATATAAATTTAAAAACTTAATAGGTAATATTATCATTAGGTTTGCATTATTATGACTGTAAATGACGTTTATAATGAATATTATCAAAAGAAAATTCATATATACTTGTTGGGTGATTATCACAAAATCCATCAGTTAAAATATTTTCATGTTTTCGTTTATTACAAGTCTTTTGTACAAAAGTGTTATTTGAATTGCAATCTTTGTTAGCTTTGCTTTCAGATTGATTAACTTTTGTCATTTTATTCTGACAGGTTTTTTTATTTGTAGCTAATTGAAAATTTTCAGACTCTTTTCCAGCTGTTGATACAAAATAATCATTTTAGAAAATCAAGTTTAATACTTTTGATATTTAGAACTCTTTGCTTATTTTCTTGTTATTATAAAGTTTGGTTTAGTAATTTGAAAATAGCTTTAACCTAAGCCTTTTGTTAGTAATTTCAATCCAAACTGTATGTCCTCTTCTTGTGCTGCAAGAACAAAATTATTTTTATTTTCTCTTTAGGTTAAGTTTGAATGCTTTTACTTACGACTAAAATCGAGCATTTTGTAGAAAGACTTTTCGTCAAGATATGAGTAATAACCCATAAAGTCCCAGAAAGAAACTCTTCTTCGTTTACGCTTATTTTCTTTCCTATTTCAAATTACAGAAATATTTAATTGCTTTGAAAAGTTTAAAACTTTAAATAAGTATTGTCTTACTTGCAAACTGGTTTATTTTTGGATCTTTGATCAGTTTTTATTTCAGTCGAAGATTCTAATGTTTTTGGAATGGTTGGTGAAATGACTTTATTTTCATCAGAAGATTTGTTTGAAAACTTTTCTGTAATTTGGAAGTTACAATTAATTATTATCAACTTTTGTAATTAATGATGGTAAAGAATCATTAGAAAGCTGATTATTTAACATAATATATAATGCAAAGTTATAATTTTACTATATTATTCCCATATAATAATCCGACATCTACTAACACATTAGCTAGATTTATTTAACAAAATTAGAAACTAACCTTTAATTTGCTCTTCATCATTCAGTTTTTCATTAATCACTTCTTTCGCTGGACTGAATTGTTTCATGATAACTTTATAATCAGTTACTGAAGAAGTTTCACTGTTTGTCTGTGAAGAAAATTTCTATAAAACGAAATATTATCATATAATTATGTTATAACGCTTAGATAATATTATTCACGAACATTATTAAATAATTAACAACAATATTAATTAGTAGTTAATTAAAGTTTTATATGTATATAACAAAAATCTGTTTAACTATTAAGTATACCTCACACAATTTTTTTCTTTCGATTACTTTATTTCTTGTCAAATAAGAACTTGTTTGCTTTGTTGATTTTGTCGTTCTCAAGTTTAAATCATTGCGTGATTTCCGCTGCAGAAAATAGTTTAAATTATTACAAGCAACTTAAGAAATTGTTTGCTGAATCTTACTCGCTTCATAATTTTAGGATTGTAATCAGAATCCTTTTCTGTAGAATCATTATCATCGCAGTAACTTGTACGTCTCTCTAAATATTATATGCAGCTCAATTAGTAAAGTAATTAAAAAACTGTTTCTAGGAAAATTAAATAGAAATGCTTTTACATACTAGGTACTCGTAGTCCGTTTAAACTTCGTTGAATTTTTAGCAATTCATATTTGCAATGTTTACACCAGCGTGAGCCTGAACAATTTAGTTTCATGCATAAGCTGGAAGCATCTATAGAATCTTTTGGAGTAGAAACCATAACTGCAACCTTAAATTTTTTTCCGAGATAATATTGAAACACTTTATATAACTTTATTAGCTTGCGATATGAAATAATCACTCTAAAAGTAATAGTTGATATATTGTATGATAATTGTTAACTTAGTTTTCTAATAACAAAAAATCAATTATTACGTCATTATGATAATAAAGCAAATGCATCAGTTACAAGGTTAGGTAGTTGCTAACAAATCTAGTTAAAAGTATAAAAGTTTATAATAATTGTACATTATTTTTCATAATAAAATATCTGTTTTTACCCAAATCTTCGTTTACATAAACAACTTATTTAACCTATGTAACACAAATAACCTAAAATTATATAGGAAGTATCTTTTTAATCAAATGAACCTTTTGAGATAAAACAAGTTTTGATTAAGAATCACTTCACAAATTCAAATATAAATTCAAAGCCAAAATAAGGTTTTGATAGACTTGTAAAAACATTATACTTGATTTTTGAGAATAATGCAACATCTAGAATAGTAATGCTTTAGTGAAAAACTATTTTCAGAAAAAAATGTATAACTATATAAAAGTAAAGTCGTAAACAAAATAGTTTTCACCTAGAAATGTAATAAGATAGAAAAAATAGAAAAAATAGGTTTCTCATTGTAGAAATTTAAGCAATTTTATGAAGCATGTAATAACTGCAACTTTGAAACCCTAATGTTTCTAGTATGTGCTACATTCTGTTAAATAATTTATATTATTAAAATATTAGAAAAATTGCAAGCAATCATGACTTACTATAATTATAGTAATTACCACAAATTATTATATCTAAATTCATTGTAACTGTTATTACAGCCGTTAATTTGAAATGATGGAATACTTGGTGAAACCTTCTATCTTTAATTTTGTTGTAGCTTATCATCAACATTTCAATTTTTAAAATTAAGCGATTTTAAATCACATAACTAACTATTTTTGAATTTATTAAATTATACTTACTATGTCTTATATAAAACTTAAGAAGTACTTTTTAATTATCAAACCTTCGCTTTTGATCAAAAGGTTTGGTTTATAATTTATATATAATGTTTTTTAATACTTTTAATTATTTAGAAATTTGAACATCTATTAAGTAATAAATTTTTATTTTTACTTAATTTGAAAAAAGTTTCTCTAAAACCAAAATTGGTTTTGAAAAATTTAATATTAAAATTGATGATTTATAGTCTAGGTATAATAATAATAGATAGTCTAGATAATAAAAGATATATTTCATTAATTGTTTAATACGGAACACGATACTAACTAAATTTATAATTTTGTAGAATGGATTTCTTTGGCTTACAATAAGTTAATTAACAAATATATCGAATAAGACACAAATAAAAATAATTCAGCAATATGTTTCAAGTTAAATTTATAATTTTAATAAGTGTCTTAATAATAAACTAGATAAAAATAAAAGATTAATATCAACAAACCATTATTAACCAACTAGTATTAACCAACTAGTATTAACCGACCAGTATCAGCCAACCAGTATTAAGCGACCAGTATCAGCTAACTAGTATTAACCAAGATTCAGAATAGGACCATTATATGTCTTCTGCTACCAGTGCTTCTGATTCCTCTATGCCATTGTCAAGAGGGCTCATACCTTAGACTACATAAGAGCAAAGTTGTAACTGTGGCGTTTAGATGTCATCTTCTGCCGCCACCTCTATAAGAGTATTAGAGGTGTATGTTGGATTTTAATACTTTCTTCATGCATGCACATTGAACTTGATTATAGTGGAGAGTAGCGTAAACCGAAAAAACGACTTAGTAATTTGCTAAAATCAAAGTTTTATTAGAATTAAAAGTTGTCAAAAGCGATCTTAAAATCATTGAGTTAGAGTTGACGAAATATTTCAGAAAAGGAAAGTGCGATTTGAAAAAACATTTTTGAGTTAAAAGGTTTGAAAATAATTTGGGAGTAGAAACTTGAATCCCTTTTTTGATTTTGTTTAAAACTTCTTTTCTAAAAAAAATGATTTTTATTTTTATTAACAGAACAACTGTACATATTTCATCTGTAATAACTCAATAAAAGAAGAAAATATGTAACATGTTAACTTACTCATAAACTGGAAGCACTTGAAAATGTTTAATGACGGTTTTTTCGGTTCTTCAATTTTCTATAAAAGTATAAAGTATAAATAAAAGAAAATATCTTGAAAAGCATAGGTTAAAAAACTGTTGCTTATTGATTTTCTTATTTAAATGTTACCTCTTCAATTTCAAGGTCCTTTTTAGTCTGTAATGTTATTTATAAAAATTAAAGTAATTAAATTGTTTTTAATAAATTACTTAATAAGATAATTTATTGAAAAATTATCTTCAAATTTGACAAAAAATATTTGCTTAAAATCTTAGTATAAATGAATCCAAATTAAATATTATAAACAGATTTTGATGGTTTGATTTTAAAGTTTTAAAATGAAATCTTAAATATGTAAAAATTTATAAACTTACCAGAGCTACAACTTTATCCTTATCTAGACCCAGAAGATTTCTGAAAAACTATTGAAAAAATTAATTTTAGAGATAGATTTAATATAAACATAGAAAAAACAACTTTTATCATTCTTCTAAATCTTATGAGCTTTTATTAAACTAATGAAAAAAGATCTGAGCATTTGAAAATTATAATTTACATTTTTCATTTTACTTTTCTTCTTTGGTTTTATCTCATTGACCAAACAGTCGTCATCCACATACTTGCTGGTAACCTAAATTGAGAATAAAATATAAATATGATTAATATGATTTCCAAACTGACATAAAAGTTTTTAAGCATTAGATTTTACCTTGATTGAGGTTGTAATTTCGGGTAAAACCAAGTTGTAAAGGGGTCTAGGAAAAACCTAAAAATAATAATTGTCACAAAAATGTCTTCAAATTAATTTTACTAGTTTGGCTGTTTGCAAAAACTTAAGATGAGAAAAAAAGTTCTTGAACATTAAATTTGAAATTTTATTTTTAAGGCATACAAACGAAAATTTACCAAATTGTTGTAATTCTCAGATATAATCATGTTTGGAAGTTGTAACATTTTATCTTCCATAAACTATTAAAATAGATAAGTTACCATTTAAAAACAAAAATGTATAAGTGAAAAATTTATCAAACAAAGAGTAATATACTAAATTAAAATTTGTAAGGCCGCTATATATTTTATTAAAAGGTAGGAACACTTTCTAATATTTTATTAATCCATAAAAACAATGTAGTTTAGAATACAACTTTTTATTGATATTGTTTCTAATCCTAATAACAAAGCTCTACATCTCACATTGTCATTGTCATCTGCAATTTTTCCCTCTAGTTTGTTTGCTTTTAATGCTAGATTTTCAAGAAAGCAGTTTTGATTGACCTATTGTCGTATAAAAAAATTGATTTAGGAATATCTTAAAATGCTATTATACAAAATATAACCAGCAAATTGTGACAATGCAGTATAAATAAGATAAACGTTTGATATAATTAACATATGTTACAAGAATTATTTCAGTTTTGTAAGTCAATAGCAAATAAAATTCAATTATTATCTTATGGTGGTTTGCAATTAACATAATCTTGACAAGTTTTATGATTGCATGTTTTTCACAAAGTAAATAATGTTTATTTTCACCTTTGATACGGGAAGTGAAGACAGTTTCTTTCTGTAAATGTTTGGTGTCAAATCAACTTTTTGCTGTAATAAATAACTTTTGTCACAACTTTAACAATAAGGAAAATGTTTAAATTCTAATATTTATTTATAACATTCAACCACTGACTTTATGTTTAGAATAATAAAGGAATTTTACATATTTTACAGCACTTAATTAATTCGTATAAATTTTTTATTTTTAAATTTAAAATTATTCAATAAACAACAAAATGAAACATTTCAAACTTTGATTACCTCCAAAAAATCAGAAGCTCCTGAACAATCGACAGCCACTATTTCAGAGCCCCCACTTTTACCAATAACTGGTCCCTGAAGAAGGAAACAAAAATTCAAGTTCTCTTCAGTGGAATAAAATTCAACTTACATCGGAAAAGGAGGCAGTGATATCATCAATATTATATACAGGTCGCTGTAAAAATTAATTGTCAGATTAGCGTATGATATGTGTGTAGTAGCTTGCACTTTTGTAATTTTATCTTTATATTTTTGAAGATGTAGTTATGTTAGTTAACAATAAAACTAATACTTTAAGAAAAAGTTAAAAAAAACTCTGAAACTTTCTTTACCTTAGAAAGATCAGGGAGTCCAGTTTCTCCTTTAGAGTTGAAAATCCCTTTTTCAACAGCTTCAGCAGAATCAGATTTTGAGGCCTAAAAAAAATTAAACAATTTCTGAATTGATATTATATAAATATATATTTACTAATACATAATTGGTAATTCAAAATTGTATAAGTTCTTAATACTTCTGACTTTCAATCACTAAAGTTGTTAATTAAAAATTACTTAACATATTATTTCCCAAGAATATGATTTATTTAAATATTTATTCAGTTTATAAAATAAGAAAAGCTTTAGAGCTACAATCAACTTCTTGCAGTAATAATTAGCTTCCCTCAGAACTTAAGCAATAAAAAGAATATTTTATACAAATATTTCATTAACTAAAAGTTTTAATTATAATTTTTCACTACTAACTTTATGTTCAGACTCTTTCTTTATTAACAAACTGAGATCTTCATTTAGGTCTTCATCATTCAAAATATCCTGCAATTAAATTAATATGATTTGAATGTTAATCAAGAATATTAGAAACGTTGTTAAAATTATTCTGATAATTAAATCAAAATATCATCGAAACATTCTAACTAAATAAAACAAAAATAATTAGAGAAAAATACAAGTTTCTAAATCAGCTTACATCAGAAATAAGCTCAAACACCTCATCACTATAAGATGTAACTTTTGACGTCTGAAAAAAGAGATTGAAAATTAATTCTCATTAATTTCGATGTTTTAATATTAATGTGTTACTTTAGCTGGACCATTCCTTTTCAACAGTGATTTGAGAACTAGAATCGGCTTGGTCCTCCCAATCACTATCGGGTCATTGAAAACAACCTGGAAGTTGGTAGAAATTAGAAAATCAAACATTAAACAAATTAAACAAAAGTTTCTTAGGTCAACAAATGATTAAACATTTGTAAAACATATAAAGCAAATTTAAGAGGATTCTATACATCAACAATTTATTAAACAAAACTTACCCTTTTGTTTTTAGCCTCATACTCAAGTATACACTGCTCCTTCAATTTTTCCATCTTAGCTTTTTCAATTAGTTTTATTTGCTCAGGGTCAAACAAATCATCACTCAAAAGCTCCTAGTTTTAAATATCGAAATTAAAATATGTAGACGAAATAATAATTAGCTTCTAGTTATTTGGTTTAAGTTGATAAATATGAGTTCTAATTTATCTGTGTAGCTAGAGTTAGACTATATAATGGGCTACCTCGACCAATTTTGCTGTTTCTTCATCCATAGGATCCTCTGATGGGTTTGTAGCCGGTTTCTGAAAGATAATGTTTAGTTAGTTTTAAGTTGGTTTATTTAACTTAAATTAATTTTGTTTCGAATCATTATTCTCAGTTAGTTTTTTTGAGTTACCAAAACGAAGTATAAAAAAATTCTTACATTCAATTCGTCCTCATGTAAATTCTTCTCAGCAGAAAGATCATTCCAAATATCAGTTCTTGTATGCTAAAAAAGTTTTTAATTAATTATAGAATTGTTGCAAAGGTAGGAAACGATTTTGTTATCGTAAATAATAATTTTTAAAAACAATAAACGGTAGAATCACTTTAGCATAAGAAAAATAAAATATTTTTATGATTCTTTTAAGAAAACACTCACATCTTTAACTGTTGAATCTTTATCTTTAATAGATAATCTAGATTTAAATCCAAAGGGTAAAATCTATATGCAAAAAAAGTTTAAAAGTGAGATAAGTTAGATCATTACTTCAGTTTTGAAATGATATTGTGGAATAATTTTTCTTAGTTGAACTATTATAAAAACTTTCCAAAAATATGGTTTGACAAAGTTGATTACACCATAAATAGATTTATTATTAATTTATATTCTTAAATATCTGTTTTTTATTTTTATTAAATAATTTCTTAGACTAGATAATTAAGTTTTAAATAAGTTTCAAATCAAACAGAAGAAAAGGGTTTTATCATGTTTGTATCAGTATTGAACATTGCCAAAACAAACAAACAAACGAATTATTTAAAGTCTTAAATGATCGTTTTGATCAAGTTTCTTAGTAGACTTCTTTAAATTTATCAATTGAGATTTATTCCTCTCAGAATATTTACAAAAATACTTTTAAACGAATTGCATAAAGTATTTAAGAGTTTCATAAAATTATTTTAATTTAATTTTACCTCTGAAATATCAGGAGTATTTTCAGATGCAGAATTGTTAGTATCGGTTCCGTTTGGAGCAAAATTGGTTTTCTTGAAAATAGATAAGAATATATTTATTAAAACGTTCATAATAATCGATAACTTTTCTGAATGATTATTTGGGATTTTTAATAAAAGTATTTAATAATACCATTTTCTAACTTAGTTGTCTAATTCAAAGAATTCACATAAAATAAATAATGATAATAATAGAAAATTTTAACTTTGAATACCTCACAACAATCAGAAGCTTTAGTATATTCTGAAAAGTTCAAAATCAATTTTTTATCACTCCCAGTTTCACCAATAACAGCTCCCTTGAATAAAAACTCAAATTCAAATTCATGTTCACTGCTTTTAAATTTAACTTACTTCTTGAGAAGAAGCAGTGACGTCCACAATATTAGATACAGATCGCTGTAAAAAATTATTTCCAATTTAGCTTAAGTTAAGTGTTTATTAAAACTGCTGCTTACTCCAATTCAAAATTAGTATGTGCAAACGTTTTAAAAACTGATTTGTAAACTAGTAAAAATATTATTTTGCATTTGTGAAATAACTTTTAATTTTTTTATTCTTTTTTTTTTAATGTATTGAATAATTAAGACTTCAAGAAATTAAATCAACAGTTAAAAAATAAGTTTTAAAAAATCTAAACTTTTCTTACCTTAGAATGGTCAGGGAGTCCTGTTTCTCCTTTAGAGTTGGAAATACTTTTTTCAACAGCTTCAGCAGAATCAGATTTTGAGACCTAAAAAAGAATCAAAACTTTAGTGAATTGATATTACATAAATATTTATTTTTTAATAATTAATAGAGAACTTCTAACTCTTGTAAGTTATCATCACTCTTGACTTTCAAGCACTAAAGTTGTTAATGAAAGAGTATTGAACATATTATTTCACAAAAATTTGATTCATTTAAATATTTATTCAGTTTGTAAAATAAGAAAAGCTTTAGAGCTACAATCAACTTCTTGCTGTAATATTTAGATTCCGTCAGAACTTAAGCAATAAAAAGAATGTTTTATACAAATATTTCATTAACTAAAAGTTTCAATTATAATTTTTCGCTACTAACTTTATGTTCAGACTCTTTCTTTAATAACAAACTGAGATCTTCATTTAGGTCTTCATCATTCAAAATATCCTGCAATTAAATTAATATGATTTGAATGTTAATCAAGAATTTTAGAAACGTTGTTAAAATTATTTTTATAATTAAATCAAAATATCATCGAAACATTTTAATTAAATAAAATAAAAATAAATTGAGAAAAATACAAGTTTCTAAATCAGCTTACATCTGCAATAAGCTCAAACACCTCATCACTATAAGATGTAACTTTTGACGTCTGAAAAAAGAGATTGAAAATTAATTCTCATTAATTTTGATGTTTTAATTTTAATGTCTTACTTTAGCTGGATCCTTCCTTTTCAACAGTGATTTGGGAACTAGGATCGGCTTCGTCCTCCCAATCACTATCGGGTCAGTGAAAACAACCTGAGAGTTGGTAGAAATTAGAATATCAAACATTAAACAAATTAAACAAAAGTTTCTTAGGTCAACAAATGATTAAACATTTGTAAAACATATAAAGCAAATTTAAGAGGTTTCTATACATCAACAATTTATTAAACAAAACTTACCCTTTTGTTTTTAGCTTCATACTCAAGTATACACTGCTCCTTCAATTTTTCCAGCTTAGCTTTTTCAATTAGTTTTATTTGCTCAGGGTCAAACAAATCATCACTCAAAAGCTCCTAGTTTTAAATATCGAAATTAAAACATATAGACGAAATCGTGATTAGCTTCTAGTTATTTTGTTTTAAGTTGATAAATATGAGTTATAATTTATCTGTGTAGCTAGATTTAGATTATATAATGGGCTACCTCGACCATTTTTGCTGTTTCTTCATCCATAGGATCCTCTGATGGCTTCGTAGCTGGTTTCTGAAAGATAATGTTTAGTTAGTTTTAAGTTGGTTTATTTAACTTAAATTAATTTTGTTTCGAAACATTATTTTCAGTTAGTTTTTTGTTGGTTACCAAAACGAAGTATAAAAAAATTCTTACATTCAATTCGTCCTCATGTAAATTCTTCTCAGCAGAAAGATCATTCCAAATATCAGTTCTTGTATGCTAAAAAAGTTTTTAATTAATTATAGAATTGTTGCAAAGGTAGGAAACGATCTTGTTATTCTAAATAATAATTTTTAAAAACAATAAACGCTAGAATCACTTTTGCATAAGAAAAATAAAATATTTCTATGAATTTTTTACGAAAACACTCACATCTTCAACTGTTGAATCTTTATCTTTAATAGATAATTTAGATTTAAATCCAAAGGGTAAAATCTATATGCAAAAAGAAGTTTAAAAGTGAGATAAGTTAGATCATTACTTCAGTTTTGAAATGATATTGTGGAATAGTTTTTCTTAGTTGAACTATTATAAAAACTTTCCAAAAATATGGTTTGACAAAGTTGATTACACCATAAATAAATTTATTATTAATTTAAATTCTCAAATATATATTTTTTATTTTCATTAATTAATTTCTTAGACTAGATAATTAAGTTTTAAATAAGTTTCAAATCAAACAGAAGAAAAGGGTTTTATCATGTTTGTATCAGTATTGAACATTGCCAAAACAAACAAACAAACAAACGAATTATTTGAAGTCTTAAATGCTTTTTTTGATCAAGTTTCTTAGTAGACTTCTTTAAAAATTATCACTTGAGATTTTTTGCTGTCAGAATATTTACAAAAATACTTTTAAACGAATTGCATAAAGTATTTAAGAGTTTTATAAAATTATTTTAATTTAATTTTACCTCTGAAATATCAGGAGTATTTTCAGATGCAGAATTGTTAGTATCGGTTCCGTTTGGAGCAAAATTGGTTTTCTTGAAAATAAATAAGGATATATTTATTAAAACGTTCATCATAATCGATAACTTTTCTGAATAGTTATTTGGGATTTTTAATAAAAGTATTTAATAATACCATTTTCTAATTTAGTTGTCTAATTCAAAGAATTCACATAAAATAAATAATGATAAAAATAGAAAATTTCAAACTTTGAATACCTCACAACAATCAGAAGCCTTAGTATCTTCTGAAAAGTTCAAAACCGATTTTTTATCATTCCCAGTTTCACCAATAACAGCTCCCTTGAATAAAAACTCAAATTCAAATTTATGTTCACTGCTTTTAAATTTAACTTACTTCTTGAGAAGAAGCAGTGACGTCAACGAAATTAGATACAGATCGCTGTAAAAAATTATTTCCAATTTAGCTTACGTTAAGTGTTTATTAAAACTGCTGCTTAATCCAATTTAAAATTAGTATGTGCAAAATGTTGTAGAAAAAGATTTGTAAACTAGTAAAAATATTATTTTGCATTTGTGAAAATAATTTTTAATCTTTTTATCCTTTTTTTAAATGTATTGAATAATTAAGAATTCAAGAAATTAAATCAACAGTTAAAAAATAAGTTTTAAAAGATCTAAAATTTTCTTACCTTAGAAAGGTCAGGGAGTCCGGTTTCTCCTTTAGAGTTGGAAATACTTTTTTCAACAGCTTCATCAGAATCAGATTTTGAGGCCTAAAAAATATTAAACAATTATTGAATTGATATTATATAAATATATATTTACTAATACATAAATGGAAAATCAAAAATTTATAAGTTCTTAATACTTCTGACTTTCAAGCACTAAAGTTGTTAATTAAAAATTACTTAACAAATTATTTCACAAAAATTTGATTCATTCAAATATTTATTCAGTTTATAAAATAAGAAAAACTTTAGAGCTACAATCAACTTCTTGCTGTAATATTTAGATTCCGTCAGAACTTAAGCAATAAAAAGAATGTTTTATACAAATATTTCATCCACTAAAAGTTTCAATTATAATTTTTCACTACTAACTTTATGTTCAGACTCTTTCTTTAATAACAAACTAAGATCTTCATTTAGGTCTTCATCATTCAAAATATCCTGCAATTAAATTAATATGATTTGAATGTTAATCAAAAATTTTAGAAACGTTGTTAAAATTATTCTGATAATTAAATCAAAATATCATCGAAACATTTTAATTAAATAAAATAAAAATAATTAGAGAAAAATACAAGTTTCTAAATCAGCTTACATCTGCAATAAGCTCAAACACCTCATCACTATAAGATGTAACTTTTGACGTCTGAAAAAAGAGATTGAAAATTAATTCTCATTAATTTTGATGTTTTAATTTTAATGTCTTACTTTAGCTGGGTCCTTCCTTTTCAACAGTGATTTGAGAACTAGAATCGGCTTCGTCCTCCCAATCACTATCGGGTCAGTGAAAACAACCTGAGAGTTGGCAGAGATTAGAAAATAAAACATTCAACAAATTAAACGAAAGTTTCTTAGGTCAACAAATGATTAAATCATTTGTAAAACTTATAAAGCAAATTTAAGAGGTTTCTATACATCAACAATTTATTAAACAAAACTTACCCTTTTGTTTTTAGCATCATACTCAAGTATACACTGCTCCTTCAATTTTTCCATCTTAGCTTTTTCAATTAGTTTTATTTGCTCAGGGTCAAACAAATCATCACTCAAAAGCTCCTAGTTTTAAATATCGAAATTAAAATATGTAGACGAAATAATAATTAGCTTCTAGTTATTTGGTTTAAGTTGATAAATATGAGTTCTAATTTATCTGTGTAGCTAGATTTAGACTATATAATGGGCTACCTCGACCATTTTTGCTGTTTCTTCATCCATAGGTTCTTCTGATGGCTTCGTAGCTGGTTTCTGAAATTTAACATATTAATTAAAAGTTAATGATTAGTTATCTTTAATTTATTTTGTTTCAAAACGTTACTTTCTGACAGTTATATTAATCTTAAATAAGTTTACAAAATTCGTACATTCAATTCGTCCCGATGTAATTTATTTTTAGCAAAAAGATCATTCCAAATATCAATTTTTGTATGCTAACAAAGTTTTTAATTAATTATAGAGTTGTCTCAAAAGTAGTAAAAGGTTTTTTAGTTATTAATAATGATTTGCAAATAATAATCAAAATACAAAATTTCCAACCTTGAATACCTCACAACAATCAGAAGCCTTAGTATCTTCTGAAAAGTTCAAAACCGATCTTCTATCACTTCCACTTTCACCAATAACAGCTCCCTTGAAAAAAATAGAC